>MU604084.1:9994-20189 GCA_025201845.1 Martensiomyces pterosporus | reverse complement strand
CTTCGAGTGGCCAGTTAGCCACTTCTGGCACACTGCAGGAACGGCGAGCCCAGGAGTGCGGCCAACGTGTTCCATCTGGCGGTTGAGGACCTCGGACTCGTTCTTGTCGTTGGCAACAGTGGATGTTCCGTGGAATGATGCAACACCAATGTCGTCAACTGTCAGACCCCAAACAGCGAGGCTCCCACGCAATGGAGATATCCGAGGATTTCCTCTCCAAAAGTCGTTACCCCATGCATCCCTAGCCACGGACCTTTGACGCTCTGCCTCGGTAATAATGGCCTCCTTAACGCCTAGTTCAGCCTCGCTATTCAATTCCCCAAGCTCATCGATGGCCCACTCGTTGATTGCTACTAGCTGGCGATCCAGTTGGCGACGGCGGTAGTTAATGTCCAACAAACGAGGCGAAACACCAGCTGCTGTTTCGCGAGCAGAAGTGAGAACGCCCTGTCCTGGTGCTGGCACAGAGCTTCCTTGCTTGTCGGTGGCTGTGCCACTCATAGCCACAATGCCATAGATGGGAGCACCAAACTCGATTGCCGCCGATGCTGACATCAAAGTCACCACTCCAGCACCCTCGCCTTCCATGAACCCGTTGCGTGTCGATGTGCATGGCCGGCACATCTCAACTGGAGTGCGGCCACTGACAAGTTCCTCCAACGAGTTGCTAGTCGCTCCCATCTGCGCAAACTCGTAGCTGGCCTCTTCAATAAATCCTTCGACTCCTCCAGCGAGCATCATCCTGGCCTTGCCTGACTGGATTGTCTCGACAGCAATATCGACAGACAGAACAGACGTTGCACATGCACCAACGGTGGCTTTGATAGGCCCTGACGACGACATCAGCAGCATGTTGATCCATGCAGCGATACTGTTGATGAACGTGTCCTGAAGGATATCGCTTTGAAGTTCTCCATCGCGGAAGCGCTTTCTAAACACGTCTTGTAACTTGCTCAGTCCACCCATGCCAGATCCCATCGAGTTTCCAATTTCGGAGATATGGAAGTAGTGGTAGAGCTCGTATGGGTCAGTGATGCCAGATCTCACCAGTGCCTCAACAGTCGCGACAAGGGCATAGCAGGTGACATGGTCCACCTGCTTAATGGTGTCCTCCGGAATGCCGTAGCGAGCAGGATCCCACCCTGTGGGAATCTGTGCTGCAACCAGACGGTCGAACCTCAGTGCCTTGGGGACATGAATAACAGCGCCCTTGAGGAAGCGGACTGACCACGATCCATCCTTGTTCTCCCACACATCAACCCTGTCGCCATTCTGGTGCTTGAATGCAGCAGCTTCGTCAGCAGTTGCCTCAAATGGCTCCATGTCGTGCTCCATCTGCAGCTCTCTCAGGAACAGCTTCTTGCTCGGGTCGTAGCCATTTACCAGCTCTGGTTCGATCAAGCGGATGCCTGTGTGGTCCAAAATGTGTGCTTCATATCGGGCCTTGATGTGCCTATCCTTGATGGGTTCTCCCGACTTGGCATCGACCCAGCCTGTGTAGACAGCGCCTGTGCTCTTGAGAGGGCCGTTGTAGTGTTTGATCAGCCCCATGATCCATGCGAGCTCGATGCAGCCCTCAATAGAGAACTCGCCAAACGCCTCCATCTCCCAACGGTGCTCAGCATTTCCAAATGGTCCAACTTCGCCATACCCTGTCACAACGACAACCTTGTCTAGGTTGACCATGCCTTGGAGATGGCGCAGGTGCTCGAGCTGTTCGTACGACGTGATATCGGGGAAGATATTCTTGTGGTTAGCGAGTGGATCATAGGTGGGTGCCCAATACAGATGACCTGTGTGGCTTCCTGCCAAAGTATCATATTCGCTAGCATATCCGACAAAGGTTGCCTTCCTTGCATCGCTAGTGGCGTTCAGAGAGCTGCGTATGCCGGTGATTGAGCTACTGAGGTTGGAGAGCCATTGGATTCCACCGTTGAAATCAGCCCAGACAGGTTCGGTTTCGGCCATTTTGCTGACGTCAGGGTGAAGAAGACTCAGAATGTTGAGCGCCATTTCCCTTGTTGAGAATGTGCGGATACCAAGCTTCTCCATCCCACACGATAGAGTGTTGTTGCCGCTCATCAGCCCAGTTCCTCGCGTCCACCCAATCACCGCTCCAGCGACGGACAGGTACTCCGCCCAGGTCTCCGACTTCCAGCAGTTCAAGACAACCTCTAGTCCCGCTTTGCTCTCGCCATAGAGACCGTCACCACCAAAGTTACCATGGTTGGGTGAGAGTGGCAGGACCACAAGCGATGGATGTGTAACATACCCAAGGTGCTCCTTGGCATCCTTGATCTCACCCAACAGGCGAACAACGTTTGTGAGCATAACACGGTGTGCCAGCTCTGAGTGGGAGTCGATTCCACTGATTGTGCTGCCTACTTCCGAGATCGCTGCAAATGGAATGACGAAATCCAGATCCCACCCGAGTCCCTTGCTGCCACTGGCATCGCTGTAGATGTACTCAACCAACGCCGTGATATCAGCTGTCGACCCCTGGTTGAACGGAACAACGATGAGTTCCGAGCCACGCGCACCGTGCTCCCTGTACATCTCCTCGTAGAACAGAGTGGTCTTGCGGCTGTAGCTGGATGTTGTTGCTACCACCCTGGCACCGCCAGCAAGCAGCCCGCGCAGAATGTCCGCGCCAATAGAACCTCTACCACACCCAGTAACCAGGGCTGTCTTCCCTGCAAAGCTCACGCCAGTGGTGCTCATCTGCTCCAGCGCACCAAAGTATACTTGCGATAGGCCTGCGCTGTATGCCCATGTGCCTCCTCGCTTGGCTTTCTCCTTGAGGTGTAGGAGTGGCGGGTCGCCTGCACCAGCCTCTGACTGCATGTGCTGGACGTACTCCACAAACGACGGCTCGTTCTCACGCGGGGACTCTGAGTACTCAATCGCACCCTTGAGGCTTATCCTGGTAACAGGGCGCATAGGTGAAGAGAACTCCTTGTAGACAGACGCCGAATCGAGTGCCTCCTTGCACGCAGTGTGGATTCGCTTTGCCACAGCGACAGCCTGCCGAGACAATTCGCCACTGCTCTTCTCCATGGCCGAGATGGTCGCCGCAACAAGGCTGAGGAGTGCAGGAGTGGAACGGTTCGCCAGAGCGTGGAGGCGAGCACTGTCGCTTGCTTGGTCGTGCGACGACTGCTCCCTGCCAGCCAGGACGCCATACACCCACTCGACTGCTTCCTGGCGAGCCCAGTTCCAGCTCGAGTCGTAGTGACGAGCCTTGCGCGTGTCGAAAAGTGCCTCAGTGCCTTCGACTAGATCCGCCCCAAACTCTGCCTCAATCCGATCAAGCTTACTCTGCAGGATTTGTTTCTCTGCCGAGGTGCTCTCAGATGAGCGCGCGCCTTCCCGGAGGTCGACACCAGCATACCTTGCCAGCACCTGCATCTGCTGCAGCACATGCTCACGCTGCTCGCGCTGTGCCTTGTCGAACTCGACGCTGTTGATGACTGCTCCACCCACGCTCCCACCACCATCAGAGGAACTGGCAGCAGTGTAAGCAATCCCAGCATTCTTGGCGTATGCCTGGGCAACAGAGTCCAACCATGCCTTGGCCTCTGCCTCGCTGGGGAGACGGCTGGCTGGCTCCATCGTCAGTGCAACCAGCAGCAGTGCATCCTGGCGGTGTGGCCCAAGCCCATACGCCGTCTGGAGAAGGCTACGTGCAGCTGACTGTGTGAACCCACCAGGCATCTTGGCACTGAACAGCCGGGCAATGTGCGACGAAGTGTGCTTGCCAAGGGTGCCGCTGAACGAGCCTGCTGCTGCGGCAAGCTCCCTCAGAGGAAGCTCCTCTGGTTTGTCGGGCATCGTGCCGCTGATTTCCTTTTGTAGGTCGCCCAAAATCTCGTTCTGAAGCGTCGACTTTCCACCCGTGAGCTCCTTGATGCTCCTGTCAACTGGAACCACATCCAAGGCACGCTTGAGCTTGTGTGCAGCAATTGCCTGGATGACATCGACTGCCTCAAGCGGGGTGTCAGCAATGGCTGCACCTGGCGAGTTTGAAGGCGCAGCAGCGGATGGTGGTGGCGGTGAGGATTGCTGGGGTGCAGGCAGTGCTGGTGCTGTTTGGGATCTACCAGCTGGCTCTGGCTCTTGCTCTTGCTCTGCATCCGAACTAGGAGTTGATTCGTACTCGTAGTAGACGTCTGCTCTGTCACGCACAACATGCAGAATCGATGCAGCGTGCGTCGTGGGGCTTTCTAGCAGCCTGCGAGTCTTCTCGGCCATCCCACACAGAGTGGCACTTGGGCCAACCTCAATGAGCCGCTCAGTCCTCAACTCGTTGAAAAGGTGGCTCTGGGTTTCAATCCAGCGAACAGGCGATGCAAACTGGTAGGCCAGCAGTTCGACGAGAAGGGTATGGCCAAGTTCAACAACCTCTGCAGGAGAGTCCAGCAGACTGTCGTCCCACTTTTGCAGCTTCTTGCCAATAACCGGCGATTTTGTGAGGCTGTGGACCAGTTTGAAATAGTCTAGAGACACCTCGAACGGCAGACCAGTGAGATTGGGGATGTAGCGGTTGTGGAGAGTGGAATAGTCAACACTGCTGGGGTCAATCTTCGACAGCAGATACTCGCGGAATGGCTCGACACCAGGCGCCAGCTGGGTGGAGTGGAAGGGAACATCGATGCCAGCGAGGGGGACTGTGGCACGTCCACGCTTCAGGGGAGCACCGCCAGTGCTGGCAAGGGCCTCAAAGGCAATGTCGCCAATTGCTGCTCTGCCCACCTCACCTGTCACATCAACCCCCTGTTCGGCAACACGGTCAATCACAGAGCCCATCGCAGCCAAGAGAGCAAGGCTGCCAGCAACGACGTACTGCGAGCCCTTGATGTTGTAGTTGACAATCTCCAGCAGCCCCTGCGCCTGAGTGCGAATGGTCTCCACAACCAGTGCAAGCGCATTTTCGTCAAACCCACTGCCCACGCGAGACGGGTCCACAGCCACCATCCCAAACTGCGAGCGGTTCTGCTCGTCACGGTCAATGGCTGACTGCATCACCATTCCGCGGTAGAACGCAATGTCGACGGCGTCCTCAACAGAGAACACCTCGCCCATTGCTGCGAGTGCGCTGTACTCGCCGAGGGAGTGGCCAGCAAAGGCAGCGCTCTTCTGCACCAGGGACCTGGAGCGAAGATCGGCAACAGCAGCAAGCTCCAGAACAACCAGAGCGGGCTGTGTGAACTGGGTTGCGTTGAGCAGACCACTTGGTGACTTGAATGTAAATGACCTTGTCGCTTCAGCGATACCTGGGAACAGGCGAGCCGCCTTGTTGTCGCGGTGCTTGGACAGCGTCATGTAGTTGCTGCGGATCTGCGCACCCAGCTTCCCGCCAAAGAAAACAGTCAGCTGGGTGGGGTTGGTGCGCACGACCTTGAGGAGCGAAGCACCGTAGACTTTGAGCATGTGCTGTTCTGCGCGATCCCAGACAGCTCTGGCTGCTGGCGAGCTCTCGTATAGATCCATGCCCATCCCGGCCTCCTGTGACCCCTGGCCTGTGAACACATACGCAGTAGTCTCTTGCTCAATCTCAGAGATGGAATCCAGCACAAGCTCGCCATCCACCTTGAATGTCTGTCCTTTCACTAGCATCCGACCGTCCTTCATGCCAACATGGAACACCTTGGTTTCCAGGCGATCCTTTGGCAGAACCATTCCTTGGTAGTCGACGTGGTACGACCGCACGCGTTCAGGCTGGTCGTTTGCAGCATGCAGCTCAATAAAGCATCTGGTCGACGCGCTTGTCCAGAGACCATGCGTGACAGTATCAGGTAAACCGGTCATGTCGGCAACATAGCAGTTGGTGTGAATCGGGTTGAAATCGCCTGATGCACATGAGTATGGCCAATTTGTGTCAGGAGCAGCAAAAACCATGCTATCGCTGCTGGATTTGGGCACAATTTCGTAACCATTCCCATCAAAAATCGTGGTGCTCACAACCAACTGGCCATGTCGTGCTAGGTACTCTGTAACTGGGTTCTTGAGTGCCTTGCCGCATTCAAAGCTGATATCGGCAATGTGAGCTGCCTTGTGAGTGGACGACCTAAGCAACGCACTGCCAGCCGTCTTTATGCTGGAATAGATATCTTCGGAGCTGTATTGGTAGTCGGATTTCAGGTAGAACTCGACCACCGACCCTGGCTGAAGAGCCCCCTCATAGCCCTCGCAATAGACGAACCATTCCCTAGTCTCCAGAGCCTTGATATCCTCAATGTTCTTCAAGACGATCTGTGACACTGGCTCAGCAACAAGTTTGTATGCGATGTCCTCCTTGACGAAAACTCCGTGCCAGAGCAAGGAGCTTTGCACCACTGCAATCGGTACACCTTCGCGGTAAATCTGAATGTCAACAATGATTCTTTTGCCAGTATCAGTGTTTGACAGCTCGGAGATGGTGGACTTGCAGCTGACTGCATCACCGATCTTAAGCAGCCCTGCACCGTCGGCATACTGTATGCGGTTAAACAGATGGACGAGGTTGAACAAGCCGTTGTGCACGTATTCGGAGGTCATGCTCTTGAACGGGTTATCCACGGAAACGATAGCCAGCATGTCCATTGGCGCCAGTGTGGCTCTCTCAGAGTTTGGCGGGTAGTTTTCAGAGCGATTGCCAGTTGCACTGCAGTACTCACTGACCCACTCGTTGGTGACAATGACGTCTTTGACTTCGATGGTATCCCCTGGCATAGGAAAAGTAGTTGCGATCAGAAGCCGTTTGCTATTGTCTGTCCAGAGGAGTGTGTAGAACTGTCGGATGCGGTTGTCGCGCCCACCCATGACCTCATGAATAGGCGATGCGGGTTGTGAGGGGTGGTACGCAAAGTGAAGACCCAGGGCGTGGGTGGTTGTTACCGAGGGTTGGTAGATGGTGAGCACAACGACACTCCTATCGCCAATTGAGATATGAATATCCTTGCGTCTGCTGTTGCGAGTGACATCGAGTGATTGTATGCTGCCGCTGTCATCCTCGTAAATGGTCACGATCTGGCCAGTTCTTGGACGCATTATTCTGCGAACGTAGTTATCCTCCACCCTGGATCCCTGGAAAATGAGCGGTGCTGTAAGCAGCGCATGCAGCCAGCTCTTTCTAGAGCTACAAATGGTGTTGATCCATGTGTTGTGATCCGGAAGCAATGCCTCATCAGTCGGCAGGTAGTATACGCGCTCCGATGGTGAGTCGGCAGCTATTACCGAAGGGGGCAGTGTACTCACGACAGGCTCAACACCAAGATACTCGACTGTTGGGACCTTTGACCTGTCACCGCCATAGTACCTCTCAAGAAGGGCACCAATCTGGCCATGGTAAATGCCGTCAAGGATGTCTTTGACAGGTTCGTTGACCTTTGTGGAATACCGCGCCGCAACTGGCCCATGTTGGATGACTATGCGTTGAACATCTTGGTCGGCAACCATGTCTAGGTCCTCCGATATCCATGCTGCGTCCTTCATGAACCACGCATAAAAGTTGGCGTCGATTCGTGGGATGAATGGCACTGGCTTCTGGCCACGGCGCTGGCACAGTTTGATGAAGTACTGAACGTCTTCAGAGCTGATGAGCTGTGTTTGAGACCCAACATACGTGCTAGCCGCTATTGCAACAAGTTTGAAGGGGGAGGCATCCAACAGCGCATCAGCATTTACATAATAGATGCCGGTGTTTTGGTAGAATCGATGCTGGATGCGCTGCAAAAAGTCATGCACCAGGCTGCGGTGCGATGGATGGATCCAGCGAGATTGGTGCTTGACATACATTGTTTCGACTAGGCGGCGAGCAACCTCCGCATATGTCATGTCCTCGATGTCAACCACGCACCCATCCGATTTCTTGCCGAACCACGGCCTGAAGTGGTCCCTGTTTATGCGCTCAATGATCTCGGCTTTTCTGCTCAGCAGCAGGGAGAGGTGTTGCTCCCGTGGCTGGCTGAACACCGACTCTTGTAGTTCCCTGGCAAAGAGAGCTGCGCGGGTTGCAAGTACATGGTTCTTTTCGCCGTACTCGGAGACAAACGTAACAACGCCTCCGTATGCACCCGCATAGGAGCTCTCCCACTCCGAGTCATCCAGACCAGGGGTTGCAACGATTAGCTCCTTGGCTGCAAGCGAAGTGGCTGCCTCCTTGGCAACCATAACGCGCGACCCGATCAGGATTCCATCAAACGGCATCGGCGCACGCCCAAACCTCTTGCTCCAGTCGCCAGTGATGTATGGCAGCGTGCCCTCAGCATCCCCAAACCCAGACCCAGCAACGAGAACGACATTGGGCTGCGAGCGAATGGCGCCGTATGTCTCGAGGATTGGCTGGTGGAAGTCTTCGAGTGAGTGGTGGCCACCAGCGCGGCCGCCTGTCCACTGAAGAAGGATGGGGAACGTGCTGTTCTCCTTGGCTATGGCAAGAACCACGCGAATGGCTGATGCATTTGCTGGCTTGAAGGCGATGTGCATGAACCCAGCTGACTGGAGCGAGGAGACAATATCCCTTGCATTCTCAAGCGAGGGGACTCCACCGCCAATGCACAGCCCAGTGATCGGCACACCCTCACGACGCATGCGCAGGATGGCTGGGAACTGGAACTGCCACTGCTTCGGGTTGATATAGATGCAGTTGAGCGTGATGGTCTGCCCTGGCTCAAGCTGGCTAGTGAGGCTGCTGATCTTGCTGTTTAGGTCCGCTTCTGTGTGTGTGCCTCCTCCAGCCAGCTCTGCGTAGTACCCGGCTGCGTTGATGGCTGCAACAAAGTTCTCGTTCGATGTCGTGGGTGTCATTCCAGCAACCATGACTGGTGGCTTGCCCAGGATGTGGTGCATGGGTGAGTCGATGTGGATCTGGTCGTCGTGCGCAGTGCGAACCAGCCTGGGGCCATGCCTTGCAAGCCAGTTGGGGGCTGAGGTGACATCCGACAGCTGGGTCTTGAAGAGGTCAGCCTTGGTGCCCAGTGGCGACCCAGTGCGAGAGACTACAGCACCTGCACAGATGACAGACACGCCCTGGCCCTCGACGTTCCTGAAGGTCAACGAGCCAAAGCCACTCAGCCCACCAGGACCAAAGTCAACGATGTGGGTTGTGCCTGCATGGTCGGTGGCTACAGGCCAGTTCACTGGGAGCGAGCATATGCTCTGGAACAGATACCTGGTCAGGTCTGGCTCGCCACGGATATCGTGGCCGTCGTTGCCTGCACGAACAGGTATCTGCATGTCGGCAGCATCAAGAACCCAGTTCTTGGAGACAGCATACTCGCACTGCCTGTCAATGCAGCCATCAAGAAGCCTGCAGTGGTAGGGGGCAGTGATGCTGGTGTAGCTTATCTGCACCTTGGGCTTGCGCTGAGAGAACGGGATCTGCGACTGGTCCTCGTCCAGTGGTACTGACTTGGTGCGAACAAGCTTGACAAACTGCACAATAGACTCTAGCTCGCCTGAGACGATGAACTGGTCGTGCGTATTGACAAGTGACAGCAAGACATGCAGGTCCTTGCTTTGCTGGCACGAGTTGAACTCGGCGATGAACGACTCGAGGACTTGCCTGGAAACACACTGCACCGATGCCATTGGGTAAAGCGGACCATTCGACTCGGAAACACCATCCATTACTTTGGGGTTTGGAAGGGTGGCTGGATATTTCATTTGCGGCATCACACCAGTGAGCATGAGCAAGCCGAGAACCTTCTCGCTGGTGGCGTAGAATGACGCCTCATCTGTGACCTGAGAGAGTGCAGTGGCAATGGCGATTCCCTGGCTGTGACCCGTGGCGACTAAAAGTGTTGAATCAAGTGGTGAGAGCAGCAGCAGGGTTTGGTGTGAGCATCTGTGGCTAGCATTACTGATGAATCATGGAAAACAGGCAGATAGATTTCCTACCTTTGAAGAACTTCGCCAGCTCGCCTGGCGAAAGACCAAGGGTCTTGAATGCAACCATCACCTGCATCAGCTGGATGAGCCCAACAGCAGGGATGGACACAGGCACGGTCAGCAGGTACTCGGGGTCGGGCTGCGACTCTGGAGAGGCAAGCCAGTGGGCAATGTCAAGACCCTTGGCGTAGCACCTGCTGATTCGAGGGTCCTGGGACTCGCGCTGGAGAAACGCGGACATTCTGGCTGGGTAGTCGGCAAGGAGTGGGCCATAGACGTCAACCAGGTCGCGAGCCTCGTCGAGGTAGTTGTCCATGCCGCCCTG
>MU604083.1:0-25860 GCA_025201845.1 Martensiomyces pterosporus | reverse complement strand
TCTCAAGAGCCAGGTCTCGCTGTACACCTACGGCCAGCCCCGTACTGGTAACGCTGCCTTCGCTGACTGGATGACCAGGCAGGCGTTCACCAAGTACCGCGTCACCTTCAAAGGCGACCCTGTCCCCCAGATCCCGACCAGGGTGTTTGGTTACAAACACCACACCCAAGAGGTGTTCTACCTTTCCCCCAGCTCAATCAAGTTCTGCAGCTTCACCGATGGTGAGGATGCAACTTGCCAGAACAGCATCCCGATCACCCAGCTCCATATCGCTGACCACAGCCTGTACCCCGGCATGGGCAGCCACGCGTAAAGAAATGTTATTCTTCAGCAATATTGTTCCCAACGAATACACTCGGCTTTGGCATCATGAAACTCTGTGAATCCGAATTTGTGTGCTGTGTGCAATTTTGCTTGTATTCAGCCAAGTATGTAATTTGCCTGGCTTCACTGCATCGACTATGACACGATTTGCGCCAGCACCCCAGAAGTCGAAGCTCATTGGTATCCGCTCCGATATCCTGTGGGAGTGATTTGATCGTGATGCTCGGAAGGCGTATGGTTCACCAATCCGACGCACCTTGTCATCACAATCAGCAATGTGGTGTTGTCAGCAACTGATCCCAATGTTCCGATGGCAGCTTTTACTCGGTGTTTGAGCGATCTTCATTGGAAGCAGTCGATATTTACTCGCTCAACGGCTCAATCCAGTGGATTCATCGTGCGCTGGTATCGAGTCTGCCCATCCTGGACATTGAAGCGTGTTCCAAATATCCTGAGCCCTTCTACACAGCTGATTCGCCCTTGTCTAGCAGGTCGAGCAGCATAGGTGGTATAGACAAATTGACATACCAGAATATTCCCACTCGCCTTTTCTCGCTGCCATCCACCGCCAGCTCAGCCATGCTGTCGCTTGATCTATCAGAGACAGCACCCCTGCGAAGTACCCTGGAGTGGAGTGCAGCCAGTGGTGCATGGTGGCACGTGTCATAATTGACTGACCCTTGCCTTTTGCAGCATAATTTTCGCTGCACTTTGGAAACGAGGCAGAGTGAAAATAACTACGCATCCACTCCTTATCTGCAGCCTGCTCTATGAACATTGCCTCTCTATTCTTGTGCAAGCAGACATGAGCCGCAGATCCCCGCCACCGCCATTCCCAGGATTTGGCAACAACCAGCAGCTGGACGATATGGAAACGCCCTCTGGCAGTGGCAATGGACGCATGGGCTATGCACCGCCGCCACGGTTCACACTGCACCAGCCGCTGCCACAGCAGCAGGAGGCTGGTGGTGGCGAGGCAAGCAGCGCGTTCACCACACCCATTCAGCAGCAGCAGCTGGGCGGAGTAGATACAGGCGACTTGTTATACAGAGGGCCAGCGCCGGAGGATTCGATGCAGCGGTTCCAGCACCGCCCACAGGATAGAAGGCACCAATTCGAGCTAGCAGGACTCGGCATGCAACACAGCGACTTTGATGAAGACGATAGCGTGTTGGGAGACAGTAGCATCACGCCGCTGGGCAAGCCCGGAGGACCCCCGCCTCTGCCGCTGTCCCTAGATAACGCCGACAGCGCGTACTATACAACACCAACCAGGCCAGAGGATGCCAACAGCGACATGCAAGCACAGCAAGCTGAAGAGGCAGTGGTGGAGGTGGACCAGGACTTCATTCTGAACCTTAACCAGGAAGGCGACTTGGAGCGGCTGACGAGAAAGGCTGTAGGGGAAACAAGGGTGGCGTGGAAGAAGGAGATCATGGGCCGGTTACGCCAAGAGGTGGACCAGCTAGACGAGGACCAGTGGCTTTTTGCACCTCAGTGAGCAGATGTAATTGGTGTGCCATCATCGGAGTAGAGGCAAAAAATAAATATTTAAATTATGCTGTGTTTACCAAAGGAGACATGAACCAAATTCTAAGTGTTTACTTGAGGGGAGCAGGGCGAACAGCGCACTTCCTGATGGAGGTGGTGGGCTCAACAGGGGCTCCGGTGGTGGCAGGAGCAGCCGAGGTAGCGGGGACACCAGAAGTGGCGGGGACACCAGAGGTAGCGGGAACACCGGAGGTAGCAGGAGCAGCCGAGGTAGCAGGGGAGCCAGAGGTGGCAGCACCGGTAGCAGAGGTCACCGAAGCAGAGCCAGTGGCCGACTCGACACCAGACTCGGAAGCAGAGTAAGCAGCGGAGGAGGTAGCAATCTCAGACTTGGACTCGGACTCGGACTCGGACTCAGAGGCAGTCGGCGAGGCGGTGGCAGAGGTGGTAGAGGTGGTGGTCTCCTTGGCGCTTCCGTTGCACTCGACCTTGACCGAGTCGACGTACAGCTGGTAGACGGTGCTGGCGTCCCAGGGAGTGGGGAAACCAGCCCACTGCTGAGTGCCCTCGGCACCCGAGTTGCCGCCATCCCAGATGGAGAAAGCAATGCGGGCCTCGGAGGCAGGGAAGGCAAAGGTCTTGCTTCCAGCATCGTAGGTATCGGCCTTCTTCAGGGTGCGGATGACCTTTCCGTCAACAGACCAGACAACAGCGTTCTCCGACCAATCAATAGTGTAGTCGTGGTAGTCAGCCGAGGTGTTGGCTCCGAGATCGTAGGGAACCATCTTGGTGTAGTCCAGGACATCGTGGTAGTAGTAGTTGGTCTGGACCTGGTTGGGCGAGAGACCGACGAACTCAAAGTCGATCTCGTCGCCAGTCTGGTCGTTGCGAATGATGAACGACGAAACAACGCCCTTGGCAATAGAGGCGGTCTTGATGCGAGCGGTGACCTTTCCGTACTTGATGGTGTGGGAGGCATCAACGGTGGCGCCAAAGCCCTTCTTCTGCGCACCGTCATACTTCATCTGCAGCACAAGGTTGCCGTTGGAGACAGAGGCGTAGTTGGGATCGAAAATGGAGAGGAACGCGTTCTTCGAGGCATCGCCCGAGTAGCTCTTGATCGCGATGGCGTCAGCCGAGTTTGTGAAGTCGACGGTCTGCGAGACGCAGCCCTCGGGCTTCCAGCAGGATGTCGAGTTGAAGGACTTGGACTCGTCGCAGAGACCCCACAGGCAGAACATGGCGTTGGCATCGCAGTAGCCCTCGCGGTAGCAGGGCGCCCACTCGTTACAGGTGCTCTCGGCAAAGACTGCGGGAGCGGCGGCGAGGACAGAGGCAATTGCGGCGACGGCGGCGATCTTCATTGTCAGAGAAGGGCAGGGAACGAGAATTATGTGAAGGTGAAGGTGAAAGGAGTGAAAGGAGTGAAAGGGGGACTGAAAACGATTAGAAGATGTAGGGTGGGTATAAATACCGTACGTATCGAGAAAAGGGTAGGTGCTGGATATGGTGTCTACTCTGAAAGTTCCAGGGGCCCGCCTGGGGAGGGGTGCAGCATTTATACTCAAGTCAGTCCCTTTGCTTTCTCCTTGTGCTTCCCTAGCAGTAGTACGGCAGCCATTGCGTATTCTCATTAGGAAAGACCAATGCCGCCATCTGATTTGAGACAGGCAGCAAAACGGCAGCTGCAGAGGCTTTGCGCATTTGGACGCATATCTCTCGTGTAACCTCCTCCCGCACTAGCCAACGTTTCTGTACTCCAGTGTGGTGTGATAGGCCGAAGGACTCGGAAGCGGTGGGAGTTGAGCGACAGGAAGCTGCGCTATCGAATGGGAGGTGTGCGCGGAGATGGAGCCCTCTGCCGGTCCAGGAGCAGCAGCAAAAGGGCTATAGTGCCTCCACTGAGCACCCCATCCAAATAGTCTGACAGCATGGCCCCACACAGACAGAGCGAGGCCATGGCGATAGGCGTAGGAATAAATAGCACGGCGCACTGGTTGGCTAGCGCGCCACTATGGAGAGCACTTCTGGTCGCGTGGCGAATGGCTCCTCTCTGCACACACAGCTGCCGGTTTCACCATGCGGAGGGGATCAGCGCAGGCTTGCCGGCCGCCCACACTCAGCTGCGCCTGTGGGTGGAGTATGAGCGATAAACGCGGCTGCCCATGTTCTAAACATATCAGCCACCGCCGTACGAGGGCGGCAGGCTATTTCTGCATTCCCGCGATCTGCAGGCGAAGAGGGCCACGCCCAGCTCACGGCCATGGGATGCATAGCCGTGCGTCCGTTGCCGTGTTGCCGCGCTGTCTCCTTTTGGCCCAAGCTGGCTCGATTGTTCAAGGACGCAACTGGAGCTGCTGGATCAGCGCGGACATGCTGCCATTCCATTGCGCAGAGCCGAAAGCGCCAACAAGCACTGCGACGTCTACACGCACGCAGCCGCTGCTTGCGGGATAAGTATGTATGCTATAAACACGATGCTGCTAATAAAGAGGAAAGGGTCAAAAGTACTAAATATAAATAGCCAGAAGCTCAGCGAGGCTGCCCAGGTGGTTCACTCAATGCTGATGGGGTCACAGTCAGCCTGGCTCACAACCACATCCACGGGGGACTCAGCGCCGTCCTTATCCAGCTCGCTCTGCAGCCTCTGGCGCAGGATCTTGTGCAGATACCCACGCTCCGTGTTGGTGTGCTCGGCCAGGATGCAGCTCACATCCTTGGCCACAGCAGCCAGAACGTCGTGGTGGCCCATCTCGCCCGTGAAATACAAGTCCGCGTCCACAGCCTTGCTGAGCACCGAGCTGCCCGATCCAGCGCAGATAGCGATGCGCGAGACAGGCTTCTGGTCCTCCACGTGCACGGGTGCTCTCGCCACGCGCAGATGCTTGAGACCCAGATGGCCCTTGACACCCTCAACAATCTGCGTCAGAGTACGCGGCGTCGCCAGCTGCACCACGCGTCCCTCGCCAACATTCTCCTGTCCAGCGGCGCTCTCGGCACTAGCGGCCGTAATCGGCACCACAGATCCTTGGCCCACCAGCGAGGCCAGCCAGTCATTGACTCCGTTCGAGCAGCTGTCGAGGGAAGTGTGCGGCGAGTAAATCGACACGCCAGCTGCTGCGCATTTGAGCACAAGGCTCTGCTTCAGGTTGCCCATCGACAGCGACTTCCATGCCGAGAAGATTGGCGGGTGGTAGGCCACGATAACTCCGACCGAGGGGTCGCTCAGGGCCTCATTCAGCGTGGCCGTTGTCAGGTCGATAGTCAAAAACACCTTCTTGGCATCGGGGCGTGGCTGAGCTGCCTCTAAAGCAAGGCAAGTCAAGGCAAGTCAAAACAAAGCAAAACAAAAAGGCAGGCAAATTAGCAGCTTGAATTTCAAACACCACAGATTCACGCAAGATTCACGCATTTTCAGTGCACCTACCAAGTAGAATCCCAACGTTGTCCCAGTCAAGCGCCGCCAGACTGAGCGGGGCAATGCGCTGCATAGACGCCGAGACGCGCGAAAGAAGACTCACGCCAGTGTTCATCGCAGTAGTGGTGGCTGAGGCAATAGGCACCTGTTTGCGCAGCTTAAATGGAAGCGAGGAGGAGGGAGAGGAAGAAGTGGGGCAGCCAGGGATCCTCTGCAAAAGCGACTCTGCAATCTGGCCAAACACTCCGCCCAAGGCTTTGCTGCCGCCATTGGCCAGCTGCCTCCCCTCCTCCTGGTCCTCATCCATCTTCCGTGTGGGCGAAAGAGCCGCCGGCAAAGCCCCAGCGACTCTTTGGACCAGCGCAGCCGAGAGCGCAATGAGCTGAGCCGGGGCCAAGGAGTCCAGCTCGCTGCTCAAAACCTGTTCCACGAGCGGCGGTATAGCGGGCATCGCCGGTGCTGCTGCCGCCGAGGTATCGTAAACCTGCTGCTGCTGCTGGCTGTGCTGCACTGCCAGCGGCTGATCCGACGGCGAGCTCTTAGTCGCGCTAGCCGCCATGCCAACATTCGCGTGCGGCTGCGTTGACGTCGTCGACGATGGAGAGGGCGACACCGAGATATCGCGTGTCTCTGGGTCCATGTTGCCGTCGCTAGCCTGTGCGTAAATGCTAGGGTCCGATGACCGCATGGGCCGACGGCTCGGCTCCACTGGCGTATCGACAGCCATGTGGTGATCGCCGGCTGCCATGCTCAACAGCGCCGAGCCCGCAATGACCGAGCTAGTCTCGATGTCATTCTGCTCGCGCCTCGAAAGCACGCTTGGGCTCGCCATGCCCGCCGTGGCCCTCTGCTGCTGCTGCTGCTGCGACTGGTAGCCCATGTGCATTTGCTGCTGTGGCTGGTGCTGGTACGAGCGCAGCGATCCAAACGGCGATGTCTCACGCTTGGTCCTGGACTCGCTCCTGTGCGAGTACGACCGCGGGCGCGCAGAGTGCGGGATGCCAGGCTGCGGTGGGCTTCGCATTGGGTATGGCGACGCCTGCAGATTACACTGGTGCTGCCTAAAGTGGCGCTTCAGTGTTCCCGTAGATGAGCCCTTCGAGTACTCCTTGCCGCACACCTTGCACCGCGACATCCCCGTGTCCAGCCGCTCAAACCCATTGGGCCCCCAGACTACCGAGCTCAGCCGCCTGGTCGACTCCCGCGCAGGTGACTGCGACGCATTGGCGAGTGCCTGAGGCGCAGTGGCTGCTGACGGCGATATCTGAATGGGGGCGTGCTGGGGGTTTGGCGAGGGAATCCGCGGGAACGGAAGCGGAGATCTCTGACCAGCAGCAGCGCCAGTATTGGCCGCCGAAGCAGCAGCAGCAGCAGCAGCAGAAGGAAGTGGCGCTCCCCCTCCTCCCGACTCGTAATGGCTAGGGATTGGCAGCTGCCTCCTGCTCGACATCAATGGCGGAGAGTGCGAGCGTCGCGGGGGCATCCCGCTGGGCCCATACTGGCCGTACATGCCCCTTGACGAGTACGCGCCGGGTGGAGCGTGCCCTAGCTGCTGGGTGTGCGTAGGGCTCTGCTGATGTGACGGCGCAGAGGTTGGTGGTGGTGGCGGCAAAGGCTGGTGCGGGTGCTGCTGCTGCTGGCGCGAAGAGAACGACGAGATGGGTGCAAATAGCGGCCCCTGAGGCGATGGCTGACCAGAGGCGTACTGAGCACCAGTGTTCGAGGTAGATCGGCTAAACGACGTCTCGTACTGGTCGCGCGGCGACTCCTGCGAGGTCCGAGTATTTAACAGAGACAGTCGCCGAGGACGATACATAGGCTGCGAGCCTCCCTGGTGCGGAGCCTGCTGGCTGTCAAACCGCGAGGGTGGCTGCTGCTGTGGCTGCTGCTGCTGCTGCTGGTAAAATCGAAAATGCTGTTGCTGCGGCGGATGCTGCTGCTGCTGTGACTGGGGGATTCCTGATGACCGATGTGCAGGTATCTGAGGCGACACTGCTTCGCTGATAGTGGCTGCGTGCTGGCGTGTTCGCCGGTACGATGTCTGCTGGTTAGGCGGCGGCGGCGGGAACTGGGAAGGCGCATATGCTGAAATCGACGCACGCCCTCCTACTGCATGCGGGCCATCAATAGAGTCTGAATGAAAATAAGGTTGGCGATTTCCAAATGGCGAGGCGGGCGTAGACTGCTGCTGGTGCTGGTGCTGGTGCTGCTGAGGTCCATTCTGCCTCGACGGGTATGGCTGGGAGGACGAAGGTGGAGGAGGATGAGGGTGAGAGGGCTGTTGATCCGCCGCGGTGCTTTGCGGTTGCTGGTACATTGGCTGCCGATTCAACGGAGTCCGCGCCTGTGGCTGCTGCATGTGATCTCGATTGTGCAAGGGGCTGGGAGAGTCAAGGCGCTGATCCTTGAGCTGAGGACGTATGCCTGTGCTGTTGCCCATCGGAGCACGCTCCACGACCATTTGTGCATCAAGAGACGACGACGAGGGCGCCTGGCTCTGCAGCAGGTTATCAACCTTGTTCAGCCGACCCTGGTCCTCCGCTGGCTGTGGTCTACGGGCATCTGTGACAGGCACGTGATACGGTCGCGTGTGAGGGGCAGGAGAGGATGGGTGCTGTGGACCAGCAGCGGCGGCGACTTGGCGGCCGTTGTTATGCACTCTTTCGCTCATGGGCCCGCGTTCTCAAAAGTGAATAAGGATAGGTGTGCGGGGCAATAGTAGAGGAAGATGGACGTGGAGGGGTTGTCAATGTAAACGGAAAATCAAGCGGCTTGTGCTTTGCAGTGCAGCGCTGTGCTGTGCCGAGCGGCGCGGCTTGAGGATATTCCACTTGGGGGGGGGGAGAGAGACAAACAGACGGAGGAGAAAAGAGAGAAAGGGCCTCAGCGTGCGTGCTTCTGCTGTGTGATGCAGGCGGAATGAAGTGGAGAATATAAATAGCTGTGACCAGCTGTGATGTGTGCACAGCGGTGCAGGCTGCTTTTTTTTTTTTTGCTGCTTTGGGCCTCGTGGGCTGCCAAGGTAGGCGGGGGGAAGGGAGGAGATTTTTGCGAGTCCCTGGTCTAAAATGAACCGAGCGTCTCTGGCCGTTCGAGGCAGCGTAGAAAAACAAAAGTATATGTGGAATGCTGCGAATCTTTGAGCAAGAGCGCAAATTTGCAAAGAAAAGAGCGGTGCGGTGTGTGACGGGAATAAATAGAGGATGTGCGTTGTGGTCCAGCCAATATAAACCAAGTAGGACTGTATCGTACAAGGGATGATGGAAGGAGAGAAGGCCAGCGAAGGGGCAATAATAGGTGCTGCTAATGCAGGGAGGAGAGAGAGAAAGGCAGTGACAGACAGCAAACTGCTGGTTTGCCTTACAAAGGCTCTGTGTGATTGTGCTCTGCGGCAGCCTTCGTGTGCAGCCAAGGCGCAGGGCTGGATAGAAAAAAAAAGGTCTACCGAGGAGGTGCCGTGACGTAAACGGGAGTATCTGCCGGCCTGAGCAATAGTCCCAGCAAAGAAAACCCGCGCTGGGCGAAATTCAATAAGCTTCGAATCGGCGGCCGTGTTTGCAGCCCGACTAAATGGACCTTCAATTTGCCAAACGTAAAGCCTGGTTGCGCAAGCTCTCTGCTGTGCTGGCTCTGCGGCAGGAGGCAGAGGGGATGTAGAATAAAGGCTGGTGCAGCGAGAGAAAGCGAGTAAGAGAGGCGTTAGAATTCAAGGTTACAAGGAGAAGGGGAGAACGGGTAAGAAAAAAATAGAGTGTGGCAGCGCTCGAGAGCAGAAAGGGAGGCCGAGCAATATGAAGTAGAATAGTGTCAATGCTACCTGCCTCGATAAAAAGAAAAACTCTAAATAGACCACAAGGGCATTTTCTTTTGCAGTTTCCAAGCCAGCCCTTTGTTTCTTCGTTGCCTGCGTGTGGTTGGGATGCCCGCGCCCAATTGTCCCAGCGCTGATATTTTTCTTTCTGGTCATTGTCTTTCCACTCTACCCGCGCATTCTTCATTTGGAGCACAGCCAAAAGAACCAGGCGCTGTCGCCATTCCATGCCACAATTGGAGTCGCCCGTCTGCCTTTCTTCCAGCGCCCGCTGTAGCAACGCTTTCGCCTTCCGGGAAAAGCTGTCCTCCAGGCGGGTAACATGTCTCGCTCAGCCCTCAAAAACATGCTACACGGTTCTCCCGTGGCCATCATGCAGCGCCCACGCATGAGGGCGGCAGCTGAGGATTTCCTGCTGCCCATGGAAACCGCCTCAACCACAACCGTTGGCGGCGGCCAGGCAGAAAGAAGTAGTGCATTTGTCTCCACAGGGCTGTCTGCCGTGCAGTGCTGGCGTGCTTTTTCTTGGGACTGGGCTGAACTGGACTGGGCTGGGCTGGGCTGGGCGAGACTGGACTGCCCGGCAGACCCCAATACCCCTCGAGGCAACCGCATTAAATAGGAGCTAAATCCAGGCCTGGACCACCCGGCGGACAACACACGCTTAAAAATAATTACATCCCATGCGTGACGCCGAGGAGTGGTGGCAGCTGCCCGGGCTGCAGTGCGAGCCCAAGCGTGTCTTGCACTCTTTTCTTGGCTCAGATTCGGCATCGCTGGTGAATGGCGAGCAATATACATCACATGACCCCGTGCCATTTCCGGTGGCGGCGATGCTGCGTCCCCTTCCCGCATCCCTTTCCCGCGTCCCCTTTGTCATGTCCGCACCACGCATTCCTAGTCCAGTGCTCCTGCTGGTTTCATGTTTCTGCCGACGCTGGTGCTTGATTTATGCGTAGAGCAGGGCTGGGAATGCGCAGAAGAGAGGGCGCAGGCAGCAATCTCTCGTCTGCTCCGCATCCTCCCTCCCCTGCTTCATACTTAGAATGGCCTCAAGCGTCTCTATTGTGTACGGCCCCGGCCGTTCGGTCACCATTCGCACAACGCCAAGCACGACATTGCAAGCTGTTCTGGCGGAGGCGTGCACAAAAATCCCAAATGCCGGCCAGCCAGACTCGTACGCCCTCGTCTACAACAACAAGGTGCTTGACCGCTCGCTTCCCATGCGCTTCACCGCCCTCCCTCAGGGCGCCAGGATCACGCTCAAGCCAGCAAACAAAGCGGCCGCGGCAGCAGCCGGCAGCAGCAACCGCAGCAATACTGCTGATAGAGCCACACGTGTCGCTAGGTCAGCATCAGGAATCGTGAAAGTGGCACTTCAAATCAGTGGCGGTGGACGCATCATTGGCGACTTTCAGCCCACCTCGACGCTCTGGGACATCATCACGACTGCGGAGCAAAAGTCCAACGGCGTGCTCAATTTGTCAAATAAATACCGTGCAGTGGAGGCAGCTGACAAGCCGGGCTTGCTCCAGTCGCTTTTTTCAGGCCTAGGCAGAAACGCTATCGACAGCAGCAGCAGCAGTGCTCCGCTTTCTGATAGCGGCAGTGATACAGATGCCCAGACACCCGTGGTGTACCAGCAACCTGTGCTCGTACTCCTCAACCGCGAGTTCTCTTCCAGCGAGACTATGCAGAACACTACGCTTGCCTCACTTGGCTTCTCTAGCGGCAGCCTGATGGTTCGTCTGTCGTTCAGGGACTCGGGCAGCACCACGATGGGCTCGCCGAGACAGATACAAGGCGTTGCATCGCCCGCAGTGTCGAGCCCTCGGGTGCCACCGAATGTCAACAGCGCAGCGCAGCAGAGTGCTAATGCTGACATGAATCCGCAGCCACAGCTGAAATCAGCTGCCACGGCTCCTGCCGACATTGAGGCAGCAATCTCGCTGGCAGTCCAAGACGATATGCCTACTGGCGCTAGCCCATCGCCCAAAGCACACGAAACCCAGCCCACCCAACCCAGCACCGCCGACGCTGCAGCTACTACCGTACGAAAACAAAGAGAGCCTGAGCCTGAGGCAGATTCGTCTTTGTCGCCGTCATCTCCCGACAGCGCGCTAATCTCTGGTCGCCAGGTACACGTCTACGATGTGCCTGCCCAAGCTAGCGTTTCGCTCTCCTCGCGATTCGCCATGCCTGATTCTTTTTACGAACTCGGTGCCTCGGAGCTCAGCGCACTGGTAGGCGCCCAGCGTCGACGCCAAGCCGAAGCCGAAAAGGGATTCAAGCTCCGGTCGGTGCAGGAGGAGAGTGAACGCAAGCGGATTGCGCAGTACAAGCTCAAGCACCCCAAAACAATGATCAGATTCAGGTTCCCTGACCTGGTGCAGGTGCAGGCGACATTCCTCACTCTCGACTCGGTCTCGGAGCTCTACAGCTTCCTCAGCAGTGTTGTGGTGGACCCCAGCGTTGTTCAGGCGCTTGTTTTGCAGCCACCCGTACAGGACCTCAAGGGCAGTGTGGACAAGACACTGTACGATGCCAAACTTACCCCGGCGGCGGTCGTCCATGTTCGTTTGCGCAGCAATAACGCCCCGACAATGGAGCTGCTCAAACCCCATGTCCGGGGTCTTGTTGAGGCACCTGATGTACCGACATCATTTGCGGATGTGCCTGTAGAGCCCCACCAAGAGGCAGCGCCACATAGTGGCGAATCGCCTGTCTTATCACAGGGTTCGAGGGATAATGCCAGTGCATCACCTGCACCAGCAGGCGAGTCAAGCAAGAGGGCGGCTGGCAGCAGCAGCGGTGGCAAGATGCCCAAGTGGTTCCTTGCTGGGCAGAAGCGCCGGTAAAAAAAAACACACACCCTGCCATTATTGGGTCCCTGCATACTACTTAGTGATAAAGCAAGCATTCGATGTGATAAACAAGATATGCTGTTGCTACACATGGCAATGCCCTATTGGTGATACGTGTCTAAATGTACCATTGCTTCCCTTGGCCAACAAATGGGCCTTGCTTTCTGTTCCCAAAGTCTGGTGGTGGTTTGGGCCGATGCATTTCGAACGAGCTTGGCCGATCCTGCAGCTGGGGGCCTTCTAGTCTCTTGTCTTTTAGCTAAGGAGCACAAGAAGCCACGAAGATCCCAACCGGGCTTCGTGTCTATCTATGCCATGCCAGCACTCGTTGTAAATAAGCAGGCCGAGGATGTTCGGATGTAGTTAGTTTGCAGCCGTGTTATGCCAGATGGGGCTTTGCTATACTGTTCAGCAGATATATTGCCACGAGTTCGTTTACTGTTGAAACCTCGGCTTAATGGAAATTATGTCGGCATCGCTAAAGAGATTGTGTGCGACGCTGCCAGCTCCTTCGGGCTGATCGCAGATCAACTATAGGCGACGACGTCCTGATGCCTAGGACACCAACATTTACTGTGCTTCATACAGATTCTCTTGCTACAGCCATCTCCTCACCAATCCAGGCTGGTACGCCAATACCGTATGCCAGAATCACAGGGCATGCATTGGAATGACGTACTCTACACCTGCCGGGGTTGTCTTGAAGCACAGCCTCGAATGTCATCAACATGGTTGTCAAAAAAGCATCGCCAAAACGGTTGTCACCAAGAAATGTGCCATTCCTTTCCTCTGCTTGGTCTCTTTTCGTTTCAAATGCATGTGCACTTCCACCTCCACACTCTCTCAATCAAGTAGTAATAGCTATTTCAGTCACCATGTTTTGTGCCATTTGCTATGAAGGGCTTTTCGACGATACAGTAGGCCCCAGAGCTGCCGCCAGCTCTATCAGCAGCATAAGCAAACCATTGAGCGCCATGGATGACGACAGGTGCAAGCTTTCTGCCCTTTGCTGTGGCCACGTCTTTCACGAGACCTGCATAGGTGGCTGGCTGAAGCACTCGCGCGGAAAGACTTGTCCCGTGTGCCGGCACGCGCAAAGCGGAAGCCCCCTGCTGCTCTTTTTCGAAGAGGACGACAGCAGCGAGGCGCTTTCGGAAACAGGATGGCACATCGACGATTTGAAGGCTGAGAATGAGAGGCTGGTTCGAAAGGTGTGCACATTGACGGAGGGCATCTCCACTGCACAAGAGGAAAACTGCAAACTTCAAAAGGAGAAAGAGGAGCTGCAAATAAAGTGCTCGGCGAAGGAGTCTGAGCTCGCTGCAGAAGCCGAAACCACTGCAAAGCTTAAAGACCAACTCTGCGAGGCCGGCAGTCAGCTCCGTCAGCATGAGGCGCGAATAAGCGAGCTCGAACAGGATATTACAAGGAAGGACAGTGATGCCCAGCAGCACGAGTCGCGCATAGATGTACTGCAAGCTGATATTGCGGAGAAGAGCTCGACTATCGACAAAATTGCCGAGGAATTGATGAGCTGCAAGGCCAAAATTGACGGTGACTTGAAGGAGCACAGCGATTTGGTACGCAAGTATAACGACAGGGGTTTGCAGGTGCGTTCGCTTAAAGCACAGGCCCAGTTGTCCACACAAGAGAAGACACAGGCCATCGCCAGCCTGGAAGCCAAACTGCAGGCGGCCAGAACAAAACTGCGGGATATCCAAGACCAGTACTCCGACCTGTCTACAAAGTACAGCATCCGAGAGTTTGACCACGCTAATGGAATCGCAAAGTCGCAGCAGCTGTTTCAGGATATGATGGCTGCTGTCGACCAGTGCACGCAGCTCGAGCACAAGGTAGCTGAGCAGAATGGAGCTATTGCAGACAAAGAGAGACAGATCAAGCAGCTCAGGTCGCAGGTGCAAGCCAGTGTGCGCACACTAGACGGTGCCAGCGCAGACAAAGAAGCGCACTCAGAGATGCGTGAGCTGCAGAAACAATACAGCGAGGTGCAATCGAGGTATGTGGCGAGATATGCAGAGTGTAAAAGGGAGGCTGCAAAGTCCCAGGCGCTGGCTGCAGAGCTTGCCTCATCAAACTTGCTGATAGCCCAGCAAGATCAGCGGATCCGGGACCTGGAAAGATACATATACAAGAGGATCGTTGAGATGGGCTAGGTGCGGCGTACCTTCGACGGCTGGATGGCAGAGGACTGGTGCACACCTTGAATGCACGCCACCAAAGAGCCCTAGAGTTCCCCCACGCTACTTTGCCCCTGCTGAAGGAAAGCCCCCAGATAACCCAGCTATATCTACACTTTTTTTTGGCCGAGTCCAAACAGGTGACTTGCATTGGCCACATTTCGGGCTTCTCAGTTCATACAGCACCACCACGCCCAGCCGACTGCTGGGAGGTACTGGCTTGACAGTGTATTTGAGCGCCACGCATGATCGGAGTGAGGGAGTACAGAGCTTCCTTGCTGGTCCTCTTGAACCGGACAGCTGCTTCCAGTGCTTGAATTGTATTCTGGTGGTCTTTGGCCGCAGCGTTGGTGGGGCAGGCCGTTTCAAAGGTCAAACAGAGTTAACTAAGGCTCACCCTGCTTACCATAGAGCCAGCAGGGGCACTCGCCGCCCCCTCTAAACCCAGCTAGACTCGGCCTATCGATTATGCCACGAGCATATATCGTCATCGTCCAAGTGATCAACTCCTTGCGGAAAATTGTTATTCCACTCGTCGTCTTCTGATGTGTGCCATGGGAGAGCCCTGTTGGGCTAGAGCCAGCCTAGAGTATAAATAAGCGCCCGCAGTATCTCCCATCCTAGCATTCTGATTTAAGCGCTCCATTGTTTTTTTTTGTCTTTGCTAAGCGATTCTCCCCTGCAAGCACGCTGCTTCTCTTTGTCTATCAGCGCAGACCGCACTTACGTTGCTATGACACAGCATTCAAACAACAGGATTACTTGCGACAACGATGTCGATGCTGATGGCGACTCAAGCGAGCTTGTCGCTGACAGCGAGGTCAAGGAGACACCGCTGCCGTGGTCTATGCTGATGACGCTTATGGCCGTGCGTCTATCGGAGCCCATCAACTTTACGCTGATTCTACCGTTTGTGTACAAGGTACGCCATATGCCACCTTCCCACCCATTGTTGCAGGCACAGTTGCAGAGCTAGCCTTCAACACCAAAACACCTTGCTTGTCCGCACTGTTGCCCACGCTCATCGATAAAGCGCACAATCTGGTGCATGCATCTATTAAAAGCTGATTTCTCGGAATATCCTTTCTCCCGCACATGGACCTTCCAAATTTGCTTTTTAGATGGTTGAAGGGTTCGACGTTGCAGAAACCCCCAAGGACATTGCATTTTATGCGGGCATGCTGACAGCATCATTCTTTATGTGCCAGACAGCCACGGTGATGTACTGGGGCCAGCTCTCCGACCGCATTGGACGGCGGCCGGTACTTCTAATGGGTCTTGTGGGCAACCTGGTTACATTTACGCTGTTCGGTGTGTCCAAGTCGTTCAAGTGGGCCCTGGTTGCACGGTCGCTTAATGGGCTGCTGAATGGCAATATGGTGGTGGTCAAGTCGGTGCTGGCTGAAATTACAGATGATACCAACCGCAGTCGTGCGATGGCACTGCTGCCGTTCATGTGGAATGTCGGGTCGGTTGCTGGTGCTGCCATCGGCGGCCTGTTTTCGGACCCCGCGGCGCAGTACCCCAATGTGTTTGGGCACATCTGGGTGTTCCAGGAGTTCCCGTACTTGCTCCCGTGTCTCATCGGGTCGTCCGTCACGTTGCTCGGTTTGATCTTCGGAGTATACACGCTTGAGGAGACGTTGGCGAGCAAGATTGCACGCGGGCAGGCTGCCAGAGATCCGCGTCCATCGCCGTCTCCGCCAGTTGAATCCCCAGAATGGCCAGCCAAAGTCTCCAATGGTACAGCAGCGGTATCAGAAACATCGCCATTGATCCAGCAGCAAGAGGGCAGCGCATATGCAAAACCAGTCTACAAACGCACAGCTCGCGACTTGCTGACGCCAACGGTGGTTGTTGTCATGGTCACCAACGCAATCCTATGCCTCTCTATAGCAATCTGTGACCAAATCTACCCGATATTTGCAGCCACAGAAACTAGCGACGGCGGACTGGGCTTTGACACACGCAGCATTGGGATATCCCTGGCAATCTCGGGCGTTGTCGTGGTGTACCTCCAGCTGGTAGCGTACCCGCGTCTTGAGCGCAAATACGGCGCCCTGCACTGCTATCAGCAGGGCCAGAAGATCCTGATCCCATTCTACCTGGCCATTCCGTTCCTCTCGCTCCTTGCCTCGCATCTTGACCAGGAGACTCTCCAGCACTTGCTCGGTGTCAAGAGCGCCACGGGGCTGTGGAGCTCGGAGACCTGGCCCGAGTACATCCTCCTGTGGGCGCTGCTTATTCTCCTGCTGTTGGTGCGCGTGACGGGCAATGTGCTTGCGTTTACCAGCGTCAACTTGCTGACGGCCAATCTGGCGCCCACCACGGCAGATCTTGGGTTTATGAACGGCGCACAGCAGCTGGCCATGTCGTCTGCCCGCGTCATCGGCCCGCTGGCGGCTGGATACGTGTGGAGCTGGTCTATCAAGAACGAGTACTCGTATCCATTCAATGCGCATCTGGTGTGGGTTATCTGCGCAGCGCTCACTGGTATCTCGCAGTACATGTCGTTCAGCATCCCAAGCTCGGTCAACAAGTTCACTGCGGTGGCAGTTGACGAGTATGGACGGCCCATCCACGAGGACGCCGAATAGACCCCAAGCGGGGCTTTGATGCGTGGTGTGTTCTGTGGATGCTGATCAGATGAGTTAATCAATCAATTCCTGAAACCGCAGACCACACAGCGGCAATGTAGAAGCTAGAAGAAGTGGCAGAAAGAAGCAAAGGTGGAAATAATTTTCCCCTGAGGCTGGCTTCCAGCTGAGGTTTCGCTCATCTGTTTTATTTTTCTCAGTCGTTTCGTGGTTGCCGATTCAGCAATCAACAGTGTCAGCCTCCTTCCTTTTTTTTTTTTTCCCCCTTTCGTTTATTTAGCTCGACCCAAACAAAAATCCCTAGTTCGTCATGCCGCCAAAGAAGACTGCAAAGGGGCCGTCCAAGAAGACGGCTGACAAGGAGAAGAAGAAGGTGATCGAGGACAAGACCTTTGGGCTCAAAAACAAGAACAAGTCCAAAAAGGTCGGGCGGTACGTGCAGCAGGTCGAGGCACAGGTGATGTCCTCTGGTAACCGCAAGGCAAACAAGGCCGACGAGGAGAAGAAGCTGGCGCAGGAGAAGAAGAAGGCCGAGGAAAAGAAGAAGCAGGAGGAGCTCCTCGAGCTCTTCAAGCCGATCCAGCAACAGAAGGTGCCCTTTGGCGTCAATCCCAAATCCGTCTTGTGCGAGTTCTTCAAGCAGGGGCTGTGCACGAAGGGCGACAAGTGCAAGTTCTCGCACGACACCGCTGTCGAGAGGAAGGGATCGAAGATGGACGTCTATACCGATAAGAGAGATGCCGACGAGCAGGCAGACACGATGGATACCTGGGACCAGGCCAGGCTGGAGCAGGTGGTGCTGTCGAAGCATGGCAATCCTCGAACGACCACCAGCATTGTGTGCAAGTTCTTCCTCGAGGCTATTGAGGGTGGCAAGTACGGGTGGTTCTGGGAGTGCCCCAATGGCGGCGACAAGTGCAAGTACAAGCACGCCCTGCCCCCGGGATTCGTGCTGAAGAAGGCGAAGAAGACGGATGCCAGTGAGAAGGACGAGATCTCGCTCGAGGAGTTCTTGGAGACCGAGAGACACAAGCTGGGCGACAACCTGACGCCCGTTACCTTGGACTCGTTCAAGAAGTGGAAGGAGGAGCGGAATGCACGCAAGGAGGCAGAGGAGCTCAAGGCCAGGCAGGCGAAGGAGAAGGCGTTCAAGGCCGGCAAGTCGGTCAATATGTCGGGACGCGACTTCTTTGAGTTCAACCCGGAGCTGGACGACGGAGACAACGACGACGGCGATGCGTTCGACTTTGCCCAGTACAGGACGCAGGACGGCGGGTACCAGCAGGACAGTGCCGACTTTGGCAAAACGCAGGAGGACGCAGCGCCTGCTGCGCCACAGAACGAGGATCTGTTTGCTGCTGAGGACGTGGGCGACATCTCGGACGACGATGACGAGTAGGCCCTCGGCGTGCCTCGCGCCAGCCATTGCTCTACTTTCCCTTGCAGAGTCGCTCTGAAAAGCACAAGCACCCAAAAAGAAATAAAAAGCTCTTCAAACACCGCACAAGCAGGGCGGGGGCTGCACAGGCGGCACATGTGGTGGTGGTGGTGGCATTGTTGCTCGGGCCCACCCGCGTCGTGTCTGCGAGCCATGCTCAAAGGACGCAACCACACCCCTGGCCTTGCCCCTGGCCTTGCCCCTGGCCTTGCATTTGACCACCACACCACCACGCCGCCAGTGCCCCGAGTGTGGGCGCCTGCTCTGCGTCTAATTTGCTTCTGCCCCCCTGGCGCTCCGCATTAAAAGCAGCGCCCATGATCGACGTGCCGCTCCGGCTGCTTCGCCGCCGGCACTGAGATGCGCTGTGTTGTCAGTAAAGTGGGATGGAACGGAAAGCGTGGAATGGGGGAATCGCATATGCGCTTGCCGGCCTGTTGCCCCCGCATTGGACAATCCAGCTCTGGCTGCTGCTCTCCCATGCTCCAGAAAGAAACAGGACTCTCTGGGTGCCTTTAAGGACTACATGCGGCAGCCCGGCCTGCTGCTCGCCTTTCCCTTTCCGTTCCCCTTTCGCCGCATGCATTTTTGGTCTTCCACACACGCACTCAGGAGCAAGAAAGCGCACGCACGCACGCATTAACGCCTGGGCCGTCTTCCTCCTTCATCGCTCCATCTGGGACGTGCAGAAAGAAAAGGGCTATCCATCTCTCTCAGCTCTGCCCCTATTGACCACCATTTGCTCTTATTCTTCAAGTTTGTGCTCCCAATAGGGGAGAAACGCCTATTATTATTCACTTCATTTATATTAGCCAGACACACCCCCCGCACCACTCCCCTAGCTCCCCCCCGCTCTTTGCTCCATCGCTTAAATGCCCTCGGCAGAGTACGACCTTACCGAGCTCTTCATTCGCAGCTCAAAGTGCACGGGCGATGTGCCGCCGGCGCTGGTTGGAAGCTCCGTGACATACCTTCAGGGAAAGGCATATGTGTTTGGCGGCCGAGCTCTGCACAGCGGCAAGCTGTCTAACGACATTTACACCTGCGACCTGCGCAAATTCGTATGGCGCCGAATTGCCTTTACAGATGACCAAACGGACTCCCGCCCGCAGACAGCGCAGCGCCACTCCACCACCTCCTCCACCTCACAGCAGCAGCAGCAGCAGCAGCAGCAGAGTGAACAGGACCAAGGCGTGCCTCCGCCGGTCCCGCGCTTCTTCCACTCGGCCACGGCGTTTGGCCAGCACATCATTGTGTTTGGCGGAATGGGTCTTGATGCAGAGGTCGAGCGCCAGAACTTGCAGCAGCAGCAGCAGCAGAGGCGGCCCCCTACCACCACCTCGTCGTCGCGCACGCCAGAGGGCGGCAGCATCCAGGACGACCACAACCAGCATTCGCTGCAGCAGAAAACGAGCAAGATCCTGCTGGGAGACATCGCTGTCTTTGATACGCGTGCGGAGCGCTGGGTCGCCCAGGGCGCTCTCCACTCGGGCAGCCAAGGCGCCAATGCCAATGGCGACCCTGCTGACTCCCACCAGTCCGACATTGCCGCCGCCGCGGATGCCACCAATGGAGGAGTATCTAATCCGTCCCCACGCTACGCTCACCTGGCCACCCTGTTTGGCTCGCGCCTTCTTGTGGTGGGCGGCCAGGACTTGGAGGAGCAGTACGTGGAGGAGCTGAATGTATTCGATCTGCAGACTGGCCGCTGGGTGCTCCGCTCGCCATTCCCACGCGCAGTGGGGCTCTACCGCTCATTCATCTCCAGCGTGCCCGACACCGGCCGCACGCTCCTCTACAGCAACTACAGCTTTGCATCCGTCAGACGCGCGCTCTACTCGCTCTCCGCGCCACCGGACTGCACGCTGCAGGAGATCTCGGATGCCATCAAGGGCGAGCCCCCGGGTCTGCGGTTCCCGCGCGGCCACCTAGTCGACCCGCACACAATTCTAATGACCGGGACGCTGATTTCGAACGAAGGACACAGCGAGCTGAGTCTCTGGGCACTCGACACGAACGAGATGCACTGGCGCCCGGTCAACTGCGGTGCCAAGTTCCGTGCCGGCAGCTGGAACCAGTCGGTCATTGACCCGCGCACAAACACGCTGGTCATATTCGGCGACAGCAGGAGAGACCTCACGTACGACTACCAGAGACGCCGCTTGAACTACGGCGAAATCCGCACCGTGGACTTGCGTGCTCTGGGGTACTTGCGCACTGGCAGCGGTAGGCTCGGCGAGGACGCCACGAACACTCAGTCGGCAAGCTTCCTTGCCGCAAGCAGGGCTGCAGTCATGCGACCCGCCACTGCAGGGGGCAACGCCATGGCGACCTCGCCGCCGCCTTCTCTGATGCAGTCTGGGAAGAACCCAGCAGATGCGCCATTCGAGATTGGCTCGCAGCTCCTGTTCTTTACGCAGTTCGGCGATTCCGACGTCATCGCTGCCGATGGATCCAAGGCAGCGGCAGTCAACAGCGGGATGCTGCGTGCGCGCTGGCCCAGCCAGGCACAGCGCTGGCTCATGTCTGGGCCAGGCGCCTCTCCATCTATCCCGGCATCGGCGCCATCAGCCTCTTCGCCCACCACCACCACAACCACCACCACCGACACAAGTGCTGGAACGTCGCCTGCATCCAGAACCAGAGCCACGGGTGCAGATGCCATCGGCAGCGGCAGGAGACCGCTGGGAAGCCAGACCCGCCCAGACTCGTCGCTCATTACTGAGGAGGACAGCGGCGCTGTGCATCTTTTGCAAGCCGAGGGCCCCAAGCGCTACTACATCGAGTCGTCTCGCGAGGCGATCAACATGCTCCTCTTCTATCTGTACACAGACCGCATCGACGTGGCAGCGCGCTTCGGCCCCCACCAGGTGACGCCCGAGGCCCTGTCTGCCGACGACGTGGCCAGCGCCACAGTGATGGGCGATCTTCTTGAGCTGGCTCGGAAATACGACCTCAACAAGCTGGCGCTTCGCACAGTCGACATCTTGCGCCGCATGGTGACGCCCAGCACGGCGCCGCTGATCTACGAGGCCAGCCAGCATGCGGACCACCACGGGCTGCAGGCACGCTGCGTGATTGCGCTCAAGGACCACATTGCCGCGCTCGTTGCAGATAGGCAGTCGAGCCTGCACTTGATCTCGGATGCGGCCAGGGCAAGTCTTTTGAGGCACTTCCCAAAGACCGGAGCTGAAGAGGACATGGATGGCCATGACAATGCAGCCAGCTCGACCAGCCCTCAGATCCCCGAGCATGCGGCGCACCTCCACTACCAGCCACAGCAGACAAATGGCAGCACCAGCGACCTCCGGTACGCTGATGCGCGGCACCGGGCGCCTAGCGACGCAGTCTCAGCTGGCGACGGCTCGGGTGCAGCAGCTCCGGGCACCCGCGGACCGCTGACAGCATTCCCATCGCCATCGCCGTCCAGCTCGTCGACAGCATCCTCGGTCCGCACGCAGTCGCGGTCTCCGCTCCAGCAAGACAGCATGTTCAGCAACCCGCGTCGTCCGTGGGAATCCAACATCATGAACTCGCCTATAATCAACTCCCCCGCATCCAGCAGGTACCCTTCTGCGCAGAGCCCCGACATGCGAGGCAGCAGCGAGGCAGGCAGCGGAACTGCCCGCGACAACAAGCGGCTATCAAGCATGGCGTCGCCCCTGGCATACCAGCCCCTTCCTGAGGAGTCCGCCGTAACCTACTCCTCATCGGCAGACGCTCCAGAGAACACCGCTGTTGGCCACTCTCACCACAGCCCGCAGCAAAACGCTGCGTACTCGGGAAGCAACCGCACAAGCCGGTACCTGAGCAGCAGCGGAGGCCACGGGAGCACAGACTCGGCTACCAACGAGCGCCGCGGATCGGATGCCACGATAGAGACGCATCAGCCAACCGCATCGTCGTCACGCACAAGCATATTCCGTCCGTGGTCCAAAATGAAAAAGATGGCGTCGTCCAGCAGCGGCAGCGGCAATGGCCCCTCCGCCTCTTCTGGTGCCCCGCCGCCGCCTGTGCCCAGCAGCTACCCGCCGTTCCAGAGCTGACTGCGACAATGACTGCCTTGCCGGCCATCCTGCATCTTTGGATCTGACCTGACCTGGTCTGGTCTGGCCCGCCCCAGCCCATTCTTATTGGCACCCCCTCTCTTGTGTCTTTGCCTGTCACCTCGCTCTCTTTTAAGATAGGATTTTCTGTTTTGCTTGTTTGCTTGTTTGCTTGTTTGCTTTTCCACTTCATTCATCCATTCATCCATTCTATCATAATGGCCGCCCTACCCGCCGACACACGGCTTTGCCGCCGCGCCAGTGAATGGCAGAGGCTGCAGATGCATGATGTCGTAGCGTATAATAGAGTGGAAAGGAAAGGAGCAGCCGGGAAAAGCAAGGTGCCTAGGAAATGAAAAGGCACCACTGGAGATACATGCCAGTGTGCTCATGCCAGGTAGTTGTAAACGTCGCGGTTGGCTGCGTCGCGCTCCAAGTACTCGCGCTCAATAAGCGCGTCGATGGCCTTTTTGATGTCGCTGACCTGTGCCTGGAAGAGCTTGATCTGCGAGATGATTTCCTGGATGAGCTGCCTGTGGTTCAGAGTCTTGCGCGCCTTCATAATGCGCACGATGGCAGCCTGGATGCTGTACATGCGATCCACGTCGACCGCCTTCATGGTGTCGTTGGCCTCGCGCTTCTGCTCGGGCTTCTTGGACCCCGCAAGGTTGATGCGGAGCTTCTTGGACTTGAACCCACCGTTGAGCACAAAGCTCGAGTTCGTGGCCGGGCTGCTAGTGCTGCTAATGAGCACGCGGGCCTTGCACAAAACCTCCATCTCGCCCATGATCGTGTCGTTGTCCAGCCCAGTGGCCTGTGCGATCTGGTCCCATGTCAGCGTGGGCCCGTCGGCTGAGTCGTACCCAGTGCCAGGTCCGCTGTCGGCGTTGAAGAGGAGCAGGATGGCCAGCTGATAGGTGGTGACCTGGAACATGTACCCAGCCTTGGCTGCAGGGCCAGTGGCCCTGGGGAAGAACATCTTGATCTCGGCCTTCGAGTGCTGCCACAGCCAGTTGAGCTTGCGTCCGCTGTGCTTGACCTGGTAGAACCTGTTATAGTCATCGCAGACAGTGGCCAGCTGGTGGGGCAGAGACAGCGTGGTGTCGGGGGAGTTCAAGGGCCACGAGACAGTGTGCAGAACCTTCATGTTGAAGCTGAAGGGCAGCTTGGAGCCGCCACCGATCGAGTCCACAAATGCCTCGTTCAGGTCGTTGCTCACGGTCATATCAGTGAACATGCGCGTCAACTTTGAGGTAAACTCGACGCCGCTGATCTCCTTGAGCTTCGAAATCATGCTCTCCTCGGCGTCGATAGACACGCTCTGCTCGTTGACAAGGCGGCGCGCAAGGAAGCGCGAGTAGAACTTTTGGAACACGTCAGAGTCCTTGATGTAGCGGAACACACAGATGATCCGCGCCAGCAGCGTCTCAAGCTCGCCTTCGTCATCGGCGCCCTCAGCAGCTCCTGAGCTGCCTGTGCCTGCCTTGCGCGCATTGGCACCGCCCTTCTTGAGCAAGGAGTCGCTGTAGTACGCCAAGAGCATGGGTGCCCTGCTCTCGCCAGCCGGACACAGGTCGTTGTTGTTGACGAAATCCTTGAATGCATTGTCAAGCGCCCTGCTGAATCCGGGGTTGTCATCAAACGACTCGTGCAGGATATTCGAGTACAGGTCGTAGACCCCCAGCAGCGCCGACACAAACAGCCTCGCCTCGTTGGCGACTCCTCCCGCAGCCTCTTCGCTGCTGCTGATTTGCTTGACGGCATCCAGCCCAGCACGCTTCACATGCTCGGTGAACGTTTCGCGCAGCGGGTTGAGCCCCTCGGCCTCGCCGAGCCGCGAGAGGAGCGTGTACACACGGTGGAGGTTGTCCTTCTCTTTGGCCTCGAGCATGGGCTGGAACTCTGCAATGAACTTGTCCGTGCGCTTGCCAATCAGGGCCTGGTTCAGGGCCTCCTTGAGCGGGGTCAGCGAGTCTGGGTGCAGGTAAAGAAGAGCACGGTCGTCCTCCTCCTGCAGCCGCTTCGAGATTTTGATCATGTAGTCGCGAAGCGAGCCCTCCTGCAGCAGACGCGCGCTCTCCGCCTCGTAGTACTGGGTGCTCTCCTTGATGAACGGCGTCTGGAAGTACGTCACGTACACCTCCATCTTCTTGCCCGTAGTGCCCACCTCCTCCAAGCCGAGGGAGACAAACGAGTCAACAACGCTCTTGACCATGCTGATGTCTGCCACCTGGCCATCTCGAATACGCCTCATCAGGCTGAACACCGAGCCCAGCAGCGAGCTGCGCACATCCATGAAGAACCCATCGCGCCACAGCTGCAGCATCATGGTGTTGACGTCTGGGATGTTGTTGCCCTCCTCCTGCTCGCGCTTAATCCAGTGGCGGTTGAGATATGCAAAGATGTTGTGAATGACCTTTGCCGAGTCGACGTACTTGTTCCACTCCGCCGTGTAAAAGGCAAGCAGATCATCGCCCTTGAATGCCCTCGACCTCTGTGCAACCGACTCCATGTGCTGCCTGATGTGCTTGTTCAGGCGCTTGTACAGCTCCTCGCCAAACAGCATGGCGCCTATTGATTAGCAAGGCACAGCAAGCATTCAGCAGACGGAGTGGCCTGACCAGACGACGCCTTTTTTTTTTTTTTTTTTTTTTTTTTTTTTTTTTTTTTTTTTTTTTGGAAGAGCCAGCATAGCATGCAGAACCGAGAGCGCAATACGTACCAGTGAACGTGACGTCGGGGTTCAACGTCGAGTAGTTCATAATCTTGGTCTTCAGCGACGTGCAAAAGTTGTAGACTGCGCTACACCGCATAACAAAAAGGAGGGCTGTCAGCTTTAGTGGGTGGCACTGCGCCTGCTGCGGGTAAGGTTACTGGCAACTATCACAAGCCAATGGCTAAAAGGCCAGAAGCCAGTGTACTTTTGTTTCTAGAAGGCGATACGTACGTGTAGAGGTTCATATACCTCGAGTTCTCCAGCCCCTCGTTGTTCTTTTCCAAAATGTGGTTGATTCCGCTGCTCAAGTACGACCAGATTAGGTCTGCATCGCCCGAAGGCGGAATCTCGTGCATAGTCATTGCGGCCATTTGTTTATCGCCCTCGACTTGTGTCTATCAGTTAAGGTGCAAATATGGAACAGGCAGAGCAAAGAGGCGGTGGTGTAATGCAAATGGGATACAGCGAGAAAACAACGAGAGAAAAAGGAGTGCTGGCGTGTTTTTGTTTCCCTTGAGCAGCGTTGGTCTCTGACGAGACTTGCGTTTTCTTGCCAGCAGCTCGCAGGAGCCGAGCCGCAGCGAAGAGCAACATGGTGCTCTTGTAGAGGCGCTCGTCACCAACTGCCTGCCTGCGCGGCGTGGTGTGGTTCGTTTCGAGTTGTTTGCGTTGCTGCGTTTGTTTGCGCCGACCGCCGTGATACAAAATGATGTTGAAGGGGATGGCAAAAAGTCAAGCGTGTTAGCACTTTTCGTTTCGCCGCAGACAGAGCAGACAACAAGTGAAGTTCACTTTCACACTCACCTGGACATGTCCAGCATCTTGTGCACCCCACTGCTTCTACATAGGAAGCAGTTGGTGCAGGTTGGAAACGACGATAATCGTTCCGGATAGTCGTTGTCAAGGCTGTGGATGCACATGGCCTCTGCGCTGGCGCTTTGCTGCCTTCATGTCGGC
>MU604082.1:0-19254 GCA_025201845.1 Martensiomyces pterosporus | reverse complement strand
TCCGGCCATCGCCATAGGCTGCCGCTTTGTGTCGATGCTGCCGTGAGCTAACCGCATTCCGCAACTGTGCTTTTGGTGTCGCATTGTGTGTAGCTGAAGAAGGACTATGTGGATGGACTAGGCGATTCGCTCGATCTTGTTGTGATTGGAGCGTACTACGGTAAGGGCAAGCGCGTAGGCGCCTACGGAGCGTACCTTTTGGCGTGCTATGACCAGGATCGCGAGGAATACCAGACAATCTGCAAGATCGGGACTGGATTCAGCGACACGGATTTGGAGGCACACAAGTCGCAGCTGGATCAGAGCGTCATTGTTTCGCCCAAGCCCTACTATGCGTCGTCGGAGAAGACCAAGCCGGATGTCTGGTTTGAGCCCACGCAGGTGTGGGAGGTCAAGGCCGCGGATCTCTCGCTGTCGCCGATCTACCAGGCTGCGTTTGGACAGGCAAGTGCAACATAGTCGGGCTAATGTGAAATTGCGACACATTTCCCTCTCCCCTATTGCGTGACCTGGCTCTCTTTTGGTAGCTCTCTCCCCTCGCACCCCCAGTCCTTTTGCTGTGTCGATGGGGGCTAGGGCAAAAGAGCATTCTGGGATACAAGGGAGGAGGGATTCCTGGCTGTACTGAGATGGTGCTGCTATTGTTGGCCAAATGGCGTTTGCACATTGAATAAGCCAGCAAGGCCCTCCCTGTCTCTGGCACTCGGAAGGAACGCCGCTGCGAACAAAACGATTGCAATAATGCCATGCTCCCTTTACTTACAAGTGCCTGGTTCCGATTCCGTGTTTTGTAGGCTGGAGCAGACAAGGGCATCTCGCTTCGCTTCCCTCGGTTCATTCGTGTCCGCGATGACAAGAGTCCCGATGAAGCAACGTCTAGTGCTCAGGTATGTTCTTTTGTTTTTGCCATTGCCTACTGCTGTTGCTGTTGCTGATGCTGTCCCTCTTGTTTCCTAAACTGTCGAGCATTTGGTCTTGTCTGCTTCGGCTATTGTTCGCAAATTCCTTTTGTTCAATCGTGTGTTTATATGCTGCTTGGCGACGCATACAGGGCGGCGTGCATATATTTGGCTGCCTTACATATGAGACGTGTGTGTGCGTTGGTGTGTATCACAGGCGTGCCGGTGCTCTTCTCTCGCTGGAAGAGGCGTGATGCCACGGCTACACTGCCAGATCCTGCATCATCCTGCTAAAGGTGTGTGCATGTATTTTTCTTGTTTTGTGGATTAGGTGGCCGAGATGTACGAGAGCCAGAAAATCAACCAGTAGTTCTTTTTACTTTCCGAGATGCTATCCGTCTTTTTATTGATGCCTGTTTTCTTTCAATAATTGTTGTTCGCGCTTGCTGTTGGGAGAATAAGCGAGCGGGTTTCAAATCTGTACGGGAGGGCAATTGTGGAGGGCGATTTGTGGGCTTTTCGAGCTGAAACTCGCCGCAGCGGGCGATGATTATATTGTTGGAGTTTGCGCACACAAATGCACAGCAAATGTGCTTGGCAGCGCCCTTGCACCGCCACCGTGTGGCTAACTGCAGCAGACATCCTATCTCTCGCCCCCAACGACCCCCACCCACCACCACCTTCCACAGCTACCACACCGAAGACTCTCTCGTTGCGGCACCTGGTGAAGCCAAGGGAACCGAGAGTGCGCAGGAGAATGAATGCTGGGGAGAGCCGCACCTGTAGTACACCGACGCGACGGTAGCAAGAGACAAATTCCGACCAGCCTCTCACCCAACGACCAACCCGTGTCGTGACGGTCCAGGCCGGTGTGCTGCCCGTTCAGGCTGTGAATGTTTCATTACTCAGACACACACAGGTACTATGGCGATGCACAAGTAAATGGAGTAGCTAGGGCAGGCTACACATTCTGTAGCAAGTTAACACGCTCAAATGCAGCTGGAGAGCCTGTGTTGCACTGGCGATCTCGCAATCTAGCCCACACGATTTCGCCCTGTAAGCGAAGTAGCCGCATAAATGCGCGTACCTTTTTCTCTGCTGTGTACCACCAGTTGGCGGATCTGAAATGTTGAGCCAAACCCCGTTTCGTCTTGCTGCCGTGCGCGCGCATGGGAAAAGCGGTGGAATTTCTTGTTGGAAGTGAGGAGCATAAGAGTGAGGTAATGGAACAGCGCTGTGCTACAAACACAAGCTATTTTTCATCACTTGGGGACTATAATTGTGTGTAACTTTTTCGAAAGGAAGCTAGCGGGCCTACAGCCGCCATGTGCGATGGGAAAGCAGGATGCTGGGGCAGGCGAGTTTTTGCACATCTTTTTTTGGCTTGCACATGTCCTACGCGGCGGCACCACTACACACAGCGCTCCTGTGTGTTCTTCAATATCCTCCCGCTCCCACCCCCCAACAGGCCACCGCGTCGAATCGATGTTTCTGCTCTTAGTGCTGGCTGCAGTGAAGTGCACACCCACATACTCTGAATGCCAGCATGGCATAAGGTGCTGCTTTGTGTTGCGGATGTGCCGACGTCGTTGCGAGACAAGGGAAATGTCGGCTGGATGTTGCGTCTACTGGCAGATCTACATCCTGTGCAGTCATCGATGCCTGCATCGCAGAGTAAAAGAGTATGCATCAGCGCAGATTATCAGGATACGCTTAGCAAGCCGAGATGCTGCAACGTTGCCTTCACACACCGGCGGGGGTTGTCGGGTGGCTTATTCGCAGCATGCGAAGACAACAATAAAGCATGGCTCCTTTTTCCTTGGGCATTCCATGTGCCTCGTGTCTGCCTGCCTATTTTGCGCTTCAACCGCGAATTTGCTGCCGCCAGCTGCGAACGAAAGAGGGGACGACAGTTGTGCATGCTCGCATGTGCGACGACATGCCCCTTATTTTTGGACAGGGTGGTGCCTGGCGAAGGTGGTCAGCATTGGCAGATATGCTAATGTACGAGAAACAAGGAGAAGCGGGCCATGCATGCGGGAAGCAAGAACGCTCAATGAGGCGCAATTTTGGGTGATGAGCGGGGGCCCTGCTGCTGCCACTGCTGCCGCGCGCTCGCCTAAACAGGGCAGGAAACAGACCTTTGCCCAGGCATGGTTATGAATCTGCGGAATGCGCATGCGCAGACTGCATATATTAAAAACCAAAGGCACCCGCTCACACGCCCAGCTTGACACAGCGGCAGACAAGGCTGCAGTGTGCTGCTTGGCAGAATGGCGAGCTCGCTGGCTGTCTTGTGCAGAGCAGCGCGCAATATATGCGTAACCGCTCTGAATGGCCTTGGGGGTCGGGGTATGCACTCCCGTTCTCCTGCTCCTCGGGGGGAAAGCAGTCAGCAAAGATGCAAAGGACAAAAACGCGGCGAAATGCAAGCGAGGCTGGGTGTGTTTGGTGGACTTGAGTCCAGTGGGGGCAATCTGAACAGAGCACTGCGGGGTTCCCTTATCTCCTACTCTCTTCTACTGGAATTCCCACACGCCTGCTGTTCCTCGCCACTCCCCCAAAGCGCAAGTTGCCCGCTTACGCCCTCCGGGGGCTATCGGCGAGCGTAGCCCTTGTTCTTTGAGTGAATGCGGGAGTGCGGCTGGTGCTTCTCAGCAACCCCAGCCACCGTGGCCAAACGTAAATGACACTCGCTCACACTAGCTGGCAGAAAAGGATGCAGATTAGGCGGATCCCTCCTGCCTTCTACGTCTTTTGCTGCTGAAGATTGCTTGCCGAGGCGCACCACTAATAGGCTCCAGAAAACATTAAGGTTAAGCCAAATTTGCGGGCGGAGGACAAAGGAGCCGGGCAAAGAGGACGAGGCGAGGGCGAGAGGGTGCTGTTCATCTGCCCGTATGAAAATGGAAGCTAGCTGAGCTGCAGCCCTCAAGGAGGGGACTACTGCTGGGTGTGTAGCTTGACCCCAGTGTCGATAGCGATCTGCACTACCGCACAACCCACACGACGGCGAATTTGTGCCGTTGGTGGCAATGGCAGCAGCAATTGGCGGCACCCGCGCGGCGTTCAGATAACCTTCTGATCCCTCTTACCAGCAGCAGAGAGAAGGGCGAGGAAGGCGGATCTGCTGGCGGGATACTTGGGGCGACAGAGGTGGGCAGCTGGCAGCCGTAATATGCATTAGCACCTGCTTATTGAAATCAACCGTATATTGATCGCCAACGTTGGGGACGAGAAACGATGGTGTTTGTTTGTATGCCCATGCAGAGCAGGACAGCAACGGCCACCTGCTTTCGATTGATAGAGCAAACCAAGCTGCATTTGCGCCCCGCTGCTGTAAAGTGACGCAGCACAAACGCACATACAGGCGCGTGTGCAAGCGGAGAGCCATGGTGGCTGCTGGCTGCTGCAGGTGGGCTGGAGGGAGATGTGGAGGGAGATGTGGAGAGAGATGGCAGGAGTGTTCGTGGATTTTGCGCGGGGATAAACTGTTTGCGGAGATGGGTGTGTGGGAGCAGCGTCTAAGACTTGGATGTCACTGTGCTGGCACATGTCGCGAACTAAGCACACGCTCATTGCCTTACTGTGTTCAGGGTGCGCCTACGCAGCAACCACGCAGGCCAAGGCCGGTGTGGTATGTTGGGCGAGTGCTGCGTCGCCTGTTGCTGCGGACCACACCCATTCGGGTCGAAAAAAAGGAGGAGGCGGGACGTGTGCGGCATGGATCCTCGATTGTGCACAGATGCAGCGAGGGAGCTGGCTGCGCCGTGCGCTACCTGCTGTAGCTGCCTCAACTGCCGACAGAATAGGCCCGCCCACCATGCCAGCGCATCCATGTCGTCCCTATTGTTCTTGCCTTCTGCTTCGTGCTCTTCGCCGCCAGCAGTGGCCATAGATCCAGCTCCCCTCTCCCTCTTGCCCAGTGCATTGTTTGTGTTCGTGCAATATATGCGTGTGTTACTAGAGCTGGACGGTGCCAGAGAGACATGCCCAGGGCCTTCCCTTCACCAATACTCCTTTGGCTTGCTTGTCGCACAGCATACAGCAGCCATCGTTTCGCGCAGGCGAAATTGCTGGATGTGCGCGCATGTATAACAGGGTGAAACCTGCGCTCCAATAATGCAACCCTTTTGCGTAGCATATGAAAAAGCGGTGGATTGCGAGAGGTGCTACCCTGCCCTCTAGTCAGCTGAGAGGCAGGGCGAGGCGGCTGCTCAGCTGGCACGGCATGCCCTATGGTCCTGATCAAGTAACTCTCCGTTACGTGTGCGTGTGCATGCGTGCCCAGCGCTGGACGCTATTGTACGGTTTCTGGGAGTTACAGAGGGAATGTAGCAATTGCCTTCTCCGCTATTTGTGTTGGGTCAGGGCTGGGGAGAGAGGCTTCGAACAAACTGGCGTTCAGCGATGCGCCCACGTTCCTCTGCCACAGTCTGCTGCTCTCCAGTAAGGCGCTCTCTGTGCTGGAATGCATGCGTCTTTGGCCAAGTTGTACATGCGTGCGGCTTGGAGCCCAGCATATGGCAGCGCAGAGCCTGGTGCGCCGGATTCTGGCAGCCCGTGCCATGCAGCAGCGTGGAGGCGCACTAGGCTGTGCCGCCCTGTCTCTGCTCCACTGCATCTTGTTCTCCCTCATACCAGAATGCGTGGCTGTAGCGCTTGGCCCAGGACTTTGCGCCCAGCACCAATCGGCAGGGAAGGACCAGTGATCAAGGGGGGCGGTGCAGAGTGCGTGCTTGGCCCAGGACTTTGCGCCCAGCACCAATCGGCAGGGAAGGACCAGTGATCAAGGGGGGCGGTGCAGAGTGCGGGTGGGCCAGCCCCTCCCCCCAAAAAACAGCCCCCGTACCCGCCCATGCCCAACACCCCCCTCTGTGTTACTGGCCATTCCACCCCCTCTCAGTGCCCTACACAGCCGTTTGGCCTGCTCTGCATGCCCATGGCCGGGCCAAGGGATGGCTGGTTAAGCTGGGCATGCGGAGCGGCAGATGCAGACGCAGCTTGTGTGCAGGCCCGATGAAGGTGGAGTGGCATCGAGAGGCTAACTGCTCTTATGCCCCTCCCCCTCCCCCCTCTCCCTTCTTCTGCCTACAACCTTATAAGCAAACCAAGCAGCCACCCCGTCTCCCCTCTTCTGCGTTGACCGATTGCTTCTTCTCATTCTTGTAGACCACATCCGCCCGCGCGCTTCTTTTCTTTCCCTACCTCTCAATCTCATCTAATCTCTTTACGTTCGTCTCTACACACCCCTTCTCTCACCTCCTTCTGCGAGCAGACCTGCGCGATACAGTTGTCCACTGCAGCTTCCAAACTGCCTTTGCTTAGTCGCCTCTTTCTACGCATAGCTTTTGTTTTTTGTCCAAGAAGCAAAGACAGCATCCGTGCACCAGCGAAACACCGCGCACACCTGTCCACCGCAAGCCATCATTCCACTCTTTTCAATTCTTGCCTCTTGTCTGAGTTTGAGTTGAAACCAGTTCTCGCCAATCTGTCTCCACGCCCTCTCTTGCTCTCTTCTGGTGCACATATATTCTCCGCACGGACAGAATATCCATCAGTGCCTAGAGAGCTGGCTCTGTGTTCTTCTTGCTAGACGCACGCAGCCAAAAACAAAAACAGCCAGCATTAGCGAAAACTAGCCGTTCAGCCGCTAGCACCCTCACTATTGCTGCGACCAAAATCAAGGACCTCGCACCGCCTTTGTGTCTTTCTTATTATGCCTGCACGGGTTTCTACACGCACACAGAATCACCACACCTCGAGCCAGCAACAGCCTCATACAGCAGAGTCTGCCATGTTCAAAAGCAACAGCACGACGCACTTAGAGTATGTACATGAGCACCCGCTGGGCAGAGGCCGTTAGGCCTGCCCTTGCTGCCCTTTTGTATATTGCATATTACCCGCCGTCCCCTTGTGTATTTTGTCTATTTCATCTCTCCATTCTTCGCATTCCATGCAGACGCGCCTGGGTTGCCTTTGTTATTTGATCGTCTGTTTTAATGCAAGCAGCGGCTGCCACAAGCGCATTTATTCCTCTATCCCCCTCCTTCCCCGCCAGCGCCGCATGCCCCGCGCCTGCTGTATAATGCCACCTGCGCTTCTGCTCTATGCCTTTGAGGATACGCCAGGTGCCCCGGCGTGCGTGTGCAGGCAGCGCGCCGCCTTGGCTGCCTCCTCTCTTGGTGCCATCGTCTGTGCCATCGCCATCGCCTGTGCCATCCGCCCCTGCCTCGCCCTCAAGCTGCCAGCCTGGCTGTGCCCGGCCTCGCCTGAACGCCCTTCTGGCTTGGCCAATAAATCAGCTGGCTGCATATCCTGGCTGTGGTACAAGCGAGGGGTGGGATTTTCACCCGGGGGGGTTGGAAGGCTGGTGCAGGTTGGGACATGCGATGAGCTTGTTTTAGTATACCATGTCTATTTTTTTGGGGGTGAGGGCCAGCGTTTCCTTTTCAGGAAATGCGGGTTGGCGGGTTGGCGGGTTGCCTAGCCTTCGCCAGCTTGTTCGGTGGCAGCCAGGCAGGCAAGGCCGTGTGGGCCTTGTATCAGCCTTCCACCCTCATGTCGCGCCTCGCGCTTTCGATTTCCCTCTTTCTTTCTTTCAGCTCCCCCTTGCTTCTTGCCCCAGCCCGCCTTCCTGTATTTTCTTGTCTTGTTCTTTGCAGCCAGTCTGCCCTCCTGCCTGCCAGCCTGCTCGTTCTCCGTATCGCCTCCTCTTGACACTCATTACTCAACACAGAACAACGGTTATTGCCATGCTCCAACAACATAGGCTTCTTGAGCTCCCAGCCATCGGCGCTGCCAGCACAAGCAACACACACGAGCCAGCCGCCATGGTTGACGAGGACTTCTACTATCCCCGTGACCTCGAGGCCAGCTTCTGCCGCGACTTCTCGTGCTGCGGCCTTGTTCTCAACGACCTGCACGACCTCCTCCAGCACTACGAGGAGTGCCACGTGCGGTTTGAGGACGACGAGGCCCAGGCCGATCTCGGCGACGGCTGCTTCTTTGATGAGGAGTGGGCCCCTGCCGACACAGACCTGTCCTCCTTTGGCCTGTCGCTCGAGCAGCAGCTGATCCTCAGCGCAGCCACCACAGCCAGCTCCACCGCGGTCCCCTCTCCCACCCTTGCTCCCAGCAGCACCCACACCACCCACACCGCCGAGTCCCGAGCACAGCAAACCACTGGTGCGCCCAGCACCACGGCGTCTGCTCGTAACACACCCCCGCTCTCGCCCAGCCACACAGCATCCTCGTCTGTCATCAGCTCGCCACAGGAGGCTGCCTTGTGCTACCCCGTTGACACATCGCTGGCTGGCCGCAAGCGCACTGCCGCTGCCGCCGTTGCTGCCGGCGAGTGCATGCCAATGAAGAAGCAAGCCACGTCGATCGAGCTTCCGTTCCCCAACACGGTCCTCGGGCTCTACGACGACGACATCATTGCTGCGATTGCCTCCGCCACCGATCCCCTCTTCCTCTCCACTGCCGCGGCCGCTGCTGCAGCCGGCCAGGAGGGCAGCAGGCAAGGCGCAAGCGCTGGCGCTGGCGGCAACAAGAGCGACATGAACAACGCTGGTCGTGACAGCGTCGCTGCCGCCGCTGCGAGCAGCAGCCTGGCGCGGGCTGCCAGTGCTGCCGTTGCCGCTGTTTCCGGTGACGACTCTGAGGATGAGGTCCACCTGCCGCCCAGCGTCACTGCTGCCATGGCTGGGGCGGTTGCTGCTGCTGCTGCCGCCAAGGCCCACGGTCTTCTGCCCCGTGACGACAAGCCCTACCGGTGCCCGGTTCCCGGCTGCGACAAGGCGTACAAGAACCCCAACGGACTCAAATACCACAACCTGCACGGCCACTGCAGCATGGGCGAGGAGGCACAGGGCGTGTCCAAGCCCTACAAGTGCCGGGTGCCCGACTGCTACAAGGCATACAAGAACCTCAATGGACTCAAGTACCACGTGCAGCATGCCCACTGCGCCATGATCCCCTCCATCAGAGACTTGCCGCCCAATGCCACCCCTGCTGAGGTCGCCGCTGCAGTTGCTGCTGCTGCTGCCGCGGCCGCTGCTGCTGCGGCCACCTCGTCGTCGTCGTCTCCGTCGCTGCCCTCGCCCGCTACCTCGTCTGCTGCTTCTCCGTCGCCTGCCAGGTCGCCTGCCACTTCCGCGCCTGCACCGGCTGCTGCAGCTGCTGCAAGACGCGCCCCGCAGATGGTGAGCAGGCCCCAGCACCCCTCCAGCGCTGCCCCTCGCATGGCTGCTGGCCCTCGCAACAGCGGCAGCTCGGCTGTGGGACCCAGGCCCGCGCCCATGTTCGGCCGGCGTCCTCAGCAGCCAATGCCCTCGTCTGTGGCTGGACCCCGCCCGGCGGCTCACCCTGTGCGTGCCCCAGTCGCAGCGCCTGCCCCGAGACAGCAGGCTCAGGCCTCGGCATCGTGCTGACTCAAAATGAGGCAGAAAAAAACACCCGCCTGCTCCGTCAACCCCACCTGTACTCTCCCCTCGAACTCTGTACGTGTTGTGCTATAGTATCTTAATTTGCCTCTCCCCCCCGCCCGCGCCCCCCGCCTCGGGCAGCAGCAGCCAAAAACGCAGCAGCACCAAAAAGCAGCAAACAAAAGCACAGCGGCCCAGAAGCTGCTGTGCGCTGCCTTCCACCTCAGATATCTCTTTTGTATCTTATCTTTCCTGTATTTTCTTATTTCTTATTTCCTCTACTTCGACTCGATTTCTTTTCAGTCTGCTTCCCTTCTCCAAAGCCATTTTCTATTTAAATCCAAAATCTCCACTAAAACCCACGCGCGCACATCCCTTGATGTCTGCTCGCCAGCCCAGCCCAGCCATGGTGACTGTGCTGACACGCCATCAAGGGAAACGGGCCGTCGTTTGCAGGCAGCAAAACGTGGTGGGTGGGCATGAGGAACCTGCTTCTTGCATCACCACCAGCATGTTTGCTACACATCCATCTTCATCCACTTGCTGTGTAGCTTGGTGCTTGGAAAATCTGGAGCTGCGGAGAGCAGGCGGAAAAATAGCACATACCAGCACGCCATGTGAACAATGGCGGCGATGCCCTCCCTTTCCTTAGCAGCTGGATGTGTGGAGCAAGGGGAATGTGGAGGACGCCTGTTTGTGCGGGGGAGGGGGGAAGAGGAGCCTGCGAACTGACCACCAGCCCCCCCACCCATCCCCATGCTTTCCTGGCATTGAGAGAGGAAATGCGGGGTAAGACAGCGCGATGGAGGGCAAGGGCGCCTGTCGCCGTCTGTGGCGATGCTTGCTGCCAAAAGAGATGCATGCTGGCGCGAAACCAGCAACTGCATTTACGAGAAAATATAAAAAGAGCAGTAGAGGCTGCAGGTCATAGGACCCAGAAGGCTTGGGCACCCAGTGTTTCTCATGGGTGGTGGGGCAGTAGAAATGCCAAACAAAAAGCGCCCATCCTGCTCATCTATCTACAAAGCAGCAAAGCGAAGCAAGGAAGGTATCCGGCGCGCATACTGCGCTGTTGATTAAATTTGCCTTGAGGTGCAAGGCTACACGACGCTACATGCCAGCAAAGCCAGTGTACCACAAAGCCAAGCCCACCATTCCTACACAGCCGTCGAATGGGAGAGAGATGGCTCCTTTTTTTTTCAGCTCCGTGTGCTCGAGGCGGCGAATGTTCTTAGGAATGAATGGGACCCTCTGCTCGCTTTTGTTTGGCAGCCACCTCACACATGGCGCCCGTGGCTATTTCTTGTGCTGAGCCTGGCTCCTTTTCTCCCCCCCACCTTTTGGTTCTTGATTAAATTCGCTATTGTCTCCAGACGCACATACTACTGCTGTATTGTTGTTTACCGCACACTCATTATTGAAGGCACCCTGGGTCGAGCTGCAGCATAGGAGGGCTGACAACGCAGATGAGCAGCTCGCTTGCAGACAAGCAGTTTGGCGGCTCCGCCACTCTGCCAGCACAAGACACAGCCAGAGCCAGCAGCGGCGGCGGGTATGGATCGTGGTTCAGCAGCAACGTGACGACACTGAGTCTGATCTGGTCGATAGTCGTCCGGTTCGCGCGCTCCATTCTCCTAGCCCTGCTCAATGCCTGTATCCGCATCGCCACCCCGCCAACCAACCGATTCTCCAGCGACCGGCCGCTTGGATACACTGTTGGTGGCTGGGATAGAAGGCGGACAAGGGCACCGAATCGAACACCGAGCTTCTCGGCCGATCAGCGAGGTGGCGCCATGGGAGATGGCTACTACCAGCAGCGGCGTCATGCGTCGTTGATGTGGGAGCCAGCCAGGGGGCCGTCTAGAGGCAGCGGTGTGGGTGCTCCGCAGATTGCGCGCACGAGGACATCATCGTCTACATCATCGACAGATCACAGGTTGCCAGCGGGTAGTGCACAAGGACCGCAGCTCAGCGTGGCTGCTGCTGAGCTAGCTCCGCCCAAGTCCTCACCGCAAATCCCTGCTCGCTCGCTCGAAGTGCCTGTGCCAGCGATTGATGGCGACATGGCAGATACTGCAGCCAGCAGATGCAGCAGTGAGTGGCGGGGCCCTGAGATGCAGTCGTCACAGGTGCGCCGCTCGTCGGTATTCCTCGTGCCCGTTGCCACAGCCGCTAGCCACCAGCCCACAGAATCAGCCTACCATCGCTCCTCATCTAACCGCCACCCCTCTTCAAGCCGAAACACCTCCTTGCGCCGCAGATACGGCCTCAGAACACAGCTACCGTCCAGCCACACCGAGGAGGGCCCTCAAGGGAGAGAAAAGCCGGTGGACGGAGCCGAGCTAGGTCTCCGTGACCTCAAATCATCGCCAGCTGAGATGGGGCTTCAGGGCAGATCTTTGGGCATCCTGGGTCCAACAAGCCTCCTGCGTCGACGGTTAGCCCACGTCTTCTCTTTGCGCCGCACAAGCGTGCTGATGAGCGCCCTGCTTATAGCGCAGTTCGTCGCGTGTGCCTCGGCCAATCTGCGCGAGGACCAGCCCGTTGAGCTCGTCAATACGTGGGGCGGCCGGGCCAAGTGCTTCATCTTCCTTCTGATTACACTCGAGGCCCTGGCGAGGATCGCCGTCACTGGGTTTGCGTTTGACGCTCGGGGCACGCCTGCGCAGATGGCTGCTGCTATTGAGAAGAGGGTTCCTGTGGTGGCAAGCGTTAGGGCCGCTTGGAGGAAACGCCGTTCGTCTTTGGGTTTAAGCGAGAGGGACGGTGCCGGGGCTCCCGTAACTGACGCAGACGAGCCACCCGTTGTGCTGCATGGAGATGCAGATGGAGACGATCGGCAGAGTGCGAAGAGCGGCGGCGTTAGGCGCCAAGTCCGCCGCTCGCGCAGCTGCAGCGTTGGTAGCCCTCGACTGGAGGCCACTGGTGCTCGTGGCTGCGTCCCTGCCATCGCCACACCGTCTTCTCCACCAGCAGCACACTGCTCGATGGCGGACAGCAGCATTCCAGCCGTCCGGGTGCATGCCGACGATTTCGACGGAAACCCGCAGGTAATGCTCCTTACTTCGCCCAAAATACGCATCGGCGACGAGGACGACGAGTTTGGGCACTGGCCACGACACAGGCATCATAGCAGGCCTACAAGTAGGGGTGGCAGTGCGGAGCAGCATGCTAGAAGCAGCAGCATCTCAGGCAGCCATAGGCGGAGCCACTCGGCAGCAATGAGCAATGCCTCATTGTACTCGTACCCGGGCCAGCAGCAGCAAAGATGGGTGCCTGGCGGGCACCCGGCGATACAGCGGACAAGCCCAATGCGCGCGTACCTGCGCCACACGTACAACTGCATTGACCTTGCCTCGATTGTAGCGTTCTGGATCGCCGCCATACTGTCGTCCACGGGGAAACACGAGAGCGTCGTGAGGCTATTCGAGGCGATAAGCACTATTCGCTTTGTGCGGCTGATGAACCTGACGCCCGGCTCCTTTGCTGTTGTCCAGTCGCTGAAGCGCAGCGCGCCGATGCTCAGCAAAGTGTCTCTGTACATGGGCTACTTCTTTCTCTTCTTCGCCACCCTAGGCGTTAGTCTGTTCAAAGGCGCATTCACTCGCCGGTGTGTCAGCGGGGCCACGCAAGAGGAGACGCTGCCCGAACGGTACTGCGGCAGCTACATGCAGGCGGACAAGAAGATGCCGTACTTTGTGGCACCCGATCAGCACACCGTTCTGCAAGCGCCCAAGGCATACGCTTGCCCCAATGGCCAGATCTGCATGACTGTGGGGAATCCGGACAATAGGCTGATGAACTTTGACAACATCTTCTCGTCCGCCGTTCAGGTGTTTATCGTTGCCTCGGCGCAAGGATGGACCGACATCATGTACATCATCATGGACTCGGTGTCGTATGTATCCGCCATCTATTTCGTCGCCTGCGTCATGCTCATCCAGCTGTGGCTCGTCAATTTGTTTGTGGCGGTCATTAATGAGACGTTTGCCAAAATGCGCGAGGAAAACGATCGCGCTAGAGCGCTGGAGGCACCCAGGCAGACTGTGGGACTGTCGTCGCTGCTTGATCCCGTGCTTAACAGGTACAAGAGACATAGAGCCGATGGGTCTGCCCGCCGTCCACACACGGCAGAGGAGCTGCTAGCGCTAGGCGGCAAGCGGAACTGGGCCAGGGCTCAGTGGCTGAGAGTCAAGCGGCGAGCAAGGCAGGTGTGGACGCCTGTTGCGCGCTGGGGCCATATCCAGGGCATGCAGGACGTGTGGTGTCTCCTGGTCATCGTCGACTTGTTCTACAAGGTCTGGTGGAAGGTCAACCCAACGAAGAGCGAGAGGCGTAACTACCTGGTCACCAACTTGGTGGTGACAATTCTCTTTGACATCGAGATCCTCTGGCGCATGGTGCGTGCATGGAACCGGTGCGCCAGACCCCGCAACGCGATCAACTTCCTGTACCACATGGTGCTCCTTGATCAGCGGCCGATCGGCAACGTAGCCGACATCATCATCGCCATCGCAGACTCCATCATGGAGTACGGGACGTTTTCGGATACGCAGATGCACCGCTTCATGTACGTGTTTGCCTCCCTGCGTACGTACCGGCTGATTGAGAACTTCCCCAAGTCGCGCCAGCTGATGCACAGCCTCAAGGGCTCGATCCCCGGGCTGCTCAGCGTCATCCTGACCATCGGCCTCACGATCTTCATTGGCGCTGCTGTCTCCATGCAGCTAATCGGCGGTGCAGTGCCGGAATACAGCGACGATGGCGAGTTCATCCAGATGCGCTACGACACCTACCCGCACGCCCTCCTGTCCACGTACCAGCTGTTCTCGGGTGCCGATTGGACCGACCTGCTGTGGGAAGCAACCGGCTATGTGCAGGAGGTTAGCGAGAACTGGATTGTGGCCATCTACATGTGCGCGTTCTACTACTTCACCAACTACATCCTGCTCAACATGATGATTGCCCTGATCATGGACAACTTTGAGACGTCGGAGAAGGAGAAGAGGGTCCGCCAGCTGGCTGTGTTCTATGCGTCGCTGAATCGGTCGGCTGCTCGGTACAAGAGGTCGCTGGTCAGTCGGTGGAACCCCTATTTGTACTTGAAGCCCAGCCCGGTGCTTACGAAGGCACCGAATCTGCCCAAATCACTTGTGTTCCCGATGCGCAAGGACTACTCACAGGCGTTTCTCTTGAACGATGGAAAAAGGGCACCGCATCACAGCCTGGACGATGCCTATCGTGTGGGCAGCAGCGGTGCCGGCTTCTCTGGCGGTGGAGGGGCTGCATCCAGTGGAGTGTATGCTTATGACAAGGACTACGGCAGCGGGCACTATTCTCCTGTTTCTGGTGGGTTGAGGCGGCGGAAGAAGCGCAAAAGCGATCGTGGTGGTGGTATTGTGCATGAAGTGGGGAAGCTTCTGTTTGGCAAGTCAGTTGCTGAGCAGCGTGTGGTTGCCAGGGACCCAAGCGACCCTTCCAGTGGCACGACCGCCGAAGTCCTGCAGGGAATCAGCATTGTTGACGATGAGGCAGCAACTGCATGGGAGGCCACAAGGCGCAATTTCGAAGCTGTGCACCCAACATACAACAAGTCGCTGTTTGTTTTCTCGCCCGATAGCAAATTGCGCAGATTTTGCTGTATACTCGATTCTGGGCATCCGCTGTCCGGGGGTGCTGCAAGCAACCAGAGTACTAGCAGCAGCAGCAGCGGCATTATGCAGTTCGGATCAGCTGTCGCGAATCCCAGCACAGGTGATGGCGACGCGTATTGCTCCACCGAAAGCAGCAGCAGCGACGATACTGGCAGCCCCAAAGATGACTTGGTGCCATTGATGTCCTCAGAACAGGCCAGCGGAGCCCAGTCCAAGGGCCAGTCAAAGGCAGGATCCAGACAAAAGCGGGAAGCGAAAAGGAGGAGAATGCACACTGCAGATGGATGGCGGTACCAGCAGATATACAGAGGAAGCCAGGCACCAATCGACCCAGTGGCGCATAGGCTCCACAAGTGGATGCACTATACATGGCTGACAGCAGGGCTAGCAGCCACGATGCTCTCAGTCATCTGCCTGTGTACCGACACACCCATCCGACGCAAGTACTACATAGACAAAGGCGAAGGGGACGAGGTGGACTGGATTTTCTATGCAACGCTTGGACTGGCGATCTTTACCACGCTCGAGGTAGTCGTCAAGGCCATCGCCCATGGATTCGCCATTGCACCCCATGCAAGCATGAAGAGCCTGTGGAATGTAATCGATCTGGTCGTCTGCGTCTCTCTTTACGTCAGCCTGCTTACTCTGGACGGTGGGTCCAGCGCGACTCGCTTCGTCCGGTTCCTCAGATCTCTGCGCACCATGCGCCTGATCGGCGAATTCAAGGCGGCAAGGGATGCGTTCTACAACGTGCTTGTTAGCGGGATCCCCCGCATACTTGTGGCCATGTGGCTGATGTTCCTCCTGCTGATCCCCTGTGCGATCTTGGCGCACAAGATGTGGCAGAACTTGCTTTACCAGTGCAGCGACGGCGGTGCTGAAGGCCGTACAGACTGCATCGGCGAGTACTTTCACCCTGACCTCGGCATATTGCTGCCGCGCACGTGGAGTAATCCCTACAACTACAACTTTGATACGTTTGGATACTCGCTGAGCATCCTGTTCACCGTCATCTCAAACGAGGGGTGGACGGACGTGGTGAGCGATACGATGGCTATTCGCGGCTTGGACCTGCAGCCAAGCCCCAATTACTCGTGGTGGAACTCGTTGTGGTGGGTGGCGTACATCATGTTTGCCACAGTGTTCGTCCTCTACGTGTTCATCGGCATAATCGTTGCCAACTACACGCAGCGCACGGGGTCGGCATTCCTCACCACTGAGCAGCGGCGCTGGCTCGACCTGAAGATCCAATTGCGCGCAATCCGCCCACCCATGATGCCCAAATCCGTCCCCAAGAGCACGATCCGTAGGTGGTGCCTAGACTGCACAGTGAAGCGAAACACGTGGTACACGCGTCTTATTGCGACTGCAGTTTTGGCCAACTGCATGGTCCTGCTAGCCACCTATTCGTCGCGCCCGGTCGCACTGTTGTACGTGCAGCATGTCTTCCAGTATATGGCGTACGCTGTGTTTGTCTTGGACTTTTTCGTCCATATGATCGGCCTGGGAGTGAAAGCAACTCTTCGCAGCCGCAACTACCAGATGCTCATATTCGTTGCGCTGATAATCGTCCTGTTCCAGTTCATCTTCACCACGGCCGGGATTTCGTCGTTGGGATCTGTGCTTCTTCTGTACAAGTTCGCCTTGGTCTCCGATACACTCAATGAGATGACGCGAGTGATCACTGGAGGATTTAGACCCATCCTGAGTCTCTTCTGGGTGTGGATGGTCATTACGATGATCTACGCGTTCGTCTGTGTCGAGCTCTGGGGCCTAACGCGTCTTGGCCCCGAATCCAACGCGCACGCGAATTTCTGGACGTTCGGGTCGGCCTTTCTCACACTACTCCGCTTCAGCTACGGCGAAAACTGGAACTACCTGATCACCGATTTGCAGGTGTCGTTCCCCAACTGCGTGGTGGCAGAGCATGGCAGTTACTTGCAGACCGACTGTGGCCATGGCTTTTTGACGTACTTGGTCTTCGCGTCGTATAACCTGATCTCGATGTACATCTTCGTCAACGTGTTCATTGGCGTGGTTACTGATAACTTCCAGTACTGCTACCAGTCGTCCACATCGTACAAGCTGCTGACAAGACAGGAGATCCGGGAGTTTAGAATGAACTGGTGGAAGTTTGACCCGCAAAACACTGGGTATATACCGCGGGAGAAGTACATCGAGTTCTTCAACAGTCTCAAGCCGCCCTTCAGCATAGCCATCTACAACGACAAACTCACAATCAGGTCGCTGGTAAAGCGCCTAAAGACTCCGGCCAAACCCAGCGATAAGGTTGTGCATGTCGAAATCGATCGGGCGCAGCACACGCAGGGGACAGCAGTGCACTGCAACCTAACCCGCGAATCCAGCCCTGAGCCGCTGTCGTACGACCTGAATATCAGCGAATTGCAACGCGCATTGAACGAGGAGGACGTGCGTCAGGCGTCGATGAACCGACGCTTGTTTAACCGCATATACCAGGAAGCCTTGCTAATCGACGACCCCAAACATGGGATGGGCTTCACGCAAATGCTGATTTTCTTGGCAAGAAACAAGATGGTTGACCCAAATGCCAACTTCCTCGTCGAAGAAGCCCTGAGATACAGGGATTTGTCTGACCGCGTGGATGATGCGCTGCGTGAGAAGTATGTGCAGGGGCTGATGGAAACCGTCATCAGGCGCAGAAAGTTCCTCACTGCACAGAAACTCCAACACAGATTTTTGGGCCAGAACAGCTTGAGTCCCTCGATGGCCGACGCCAGAGATGCTGATATGCATCGCTGGTCGGGTGCACAGACCACCAATAGCGGCGGATACTCGATCCCCTTGCTTCGTATCAACCAGCCGGAACTAACGGTCCCCCTGGACTGCTCGGACTACAGCGACTCGTATCCAGGATCCCCTACATCAGCTAGCCCACAAACTCTACACCCACCTTCGGTAAATGATTGTTCTGGCTCGCGCGAGCCGGCACAGGCGCAGCCCACAGGTGAGATGAAGTTATCTGTATCAGCTTTGTCACAGCCTAGAGGTCTGGACCAGGGGACAAAAGGAAGTGGCGACCCAAGCACTGCTTTGTTGCCTGTTTCTCGCTCGCTCTCTGGCCCCAGCGTGTCACATGTCCATCAGCCTGGTGACGAACAACAGCAGGATGTCCGAGATCTTTCCCCGCCACCAGCATTAGGTGTGAGAAGCAGCCACCGGCTCTCGACCACTGTGCCGCCAAGAAACCTCAACCGCAGATCTACCTCCACACATAGTCCTGGAGAAAGCCGGCAGAGTAGTGCGCGCCAGTCTAGCCAGTTTGCTCGGCCTGGGATGCGGACGTTGCGGGATGCGCAAAATGTTTTGAATATGCTCGAGCTCTCCGAATGGGCTGTTGGCGATAGCAGCAAGCAGAACAATCGCGGCGAATAGGTATCAGCTTGGGATGTAGCCTTTTTGTTTAGCTGTTCTTTAGCATAGCGGCATGATATTATATACCAGCGTTTCATATCTGCTTTTGCAAACTACCACACGATATAGGTATGATACAGGCATGCTGATTTGCTGAGGTGTATAAATGGAGCAAGCGGATGGCAGCAGGAGCTGGCTTCCAACATCAGCATGCAGCTGTCTTCTATCGCTACCAGCAAAAGCACCTTTCTGCGCCAGCATTTGGCTCTCCACACTGAAGAACACAAACACAGCTCAAGCCAGAAAAGCGGGCCACGCCAGCCCTTAAAGCAGACAAGCAGCAAGGCATCTGCGAACAGGTGAGATGGACTCGGATCCTAGTGTTTTCCAGGGTCTCCAAACAAGGCAGCATCGCTAGATAACTGCTTTCCGCTATTGTAGCTGCACACACTAGCTGACTCCTCGCTGGGGTACAAGGTAAGCCCAGCCTCAGAGCAGCCAACCGACATAGAGGGGCGCAAAGCATGGGGTGAGGGAGAGGGCGCTTTCTGGATGAAAGGCAGTGCAGCTGAACCAGCCACTCTGTCAATAACCCAATGATGGCTGATACTCCATACCCACAGATCCAGTGGGCGGTGCCAGGTCAAAAGGTTGCGATGTCGGGAATTCAAGCTGGCACAAAGCTCTGAGCCAAAGCAAGCCTGCTCAAAGGAAGCGGGTGTGTTCTCAGCAGCTGCTTTCAGTTTCAGGCCACAGACAATAGTTGAGCAACTTTATTTCCCAGTTGGGAGCAACCTGCCAAGAGATAAATAAGTCACAGAAAAGAGCATCCACTTCGAAGGCTGCTCCGCTTAATGGCATGTGCACTAGTCTTTGCAG
>MU604081.1:15092-29325 GCA_025201845.1 Martensiomyces pterosporus | reverse complement strand
GTCCCAGCTCAATCAGCGAGAGATCAAAGAACATCACCCTCTCATGCACATTGAACTCGTGTTTGGACTGGATGGCGTTGAACAGCCAGTGGAACTGCTCATATACCGTGCCATTGAAATGCAGCCCATACAAAACCGCGGCGGCAGAGGGTGGGAATGTGCGGCTGCCGTACCGCCGGATCTGGGCTAGCGTCAATTTGGTCGCATTTCCGCTGACCTCGGCAGCCATCATTTGCAAGTCGCGGATGCTGCCCAGCTTGAAGTCGAGGTGGTGGTACACGGAGAAAACTGCGCGCATGACTTCGCGGGTGATGCGGTCCAGGCGGTGGTCGGAGGAGGCAATGTTGAGGGGCTGGTCCGATGTGGCCGAGTTTTTGATCAACTGGTTATCATGTCCCGTGCGTGCCACATCGCCCGCTCCGATGGAGGTCTCCGAGTTTATGGTTGTGGCAGTAGCAGCGGCAGCGGCGGCGGTAGTGGTCGCGGAAACCTGCGGTTTGGAGATGTTGTTGGTTTCCTTCTGGTGCTGCTCGTCGAGGAACTCCATGTGCATGTGTGCGATCCGCGTGCGGCGGGAGAGGTCCTGCTCGCTGATGATTAGCTGGAGATCCAGGGTACCCTGCTCCAGTCTGTTCTTGTACTGCGCCAGCATCTTCACCAGATCCAGCGGGTGGTACTCTGCCGCCACCGCCAGTCTCTTCAGGTCATCCTCTGGAACCGGAAGATCTGGGTCCAGTGCCATGGCCATATTGCTAGCCTCGTCGGTGCCTTCCAATACTCCGGTGATAGCGCACTTGTAGGCGCTGGGGGTGTGGAAGTGGTTGGCGTTGGACGTGGAGAGGATTGTCATGAACCCGTATGCGCTGGTCAGCTCGGTTGCGTTGAAAATGACATCCTGGGCGGGCACCCCATCGATCTTCTCATACTCATCCAGCATGAACACTGCTGTCACGCCTTTACTTTTGCACAGGTCGCTGAGAGAGCGGAGGAGAGTGCTAGTGGCTATTTCACACCCCATCTTGCCCATGTTGGTAGACTTGTACCACTCATCACCAAAATTGTTCACTTCCGGGTGCTCGCAGAACGCGCAGACTATGTACTCTACGAGGTACGCGTATTTGGCATTCTTGTCGTTTTCATTGTTTTCCAGCAGTAGCAGGTCGCTGCAGGTGCCTATGTATACCACCACCACGTCGGGGGCGGACGCCAGCCTGGCGCCCACCTGCAGCATGATGTGGCTTTTGCCAATGTGTCGCGGGCCAGTGATGAGGATGGGGTCCATGCAGTCCACCAACAGGTCGCGCGCACTACCCGATGTGATGTTGGTGAGCGACTCGCCGTCGGTGGGGTCGGCAAACTGCAGGTTGAGATTCATTGGGTCCATGGCGGGCGGGGTGTTTACGGGGGGAAGCGACTTGAACCGCCCCGTACCGTGGTTCTTCACTTGGCCCAAAAAGACAAGCCATTCGTAAATGCGGGTGACATACTGTGGTCTAGTTGCCAGGTGAATTAGCTGGATGTCGGCTTCAGGCAGGTCGGGGTCGTTGGTGGCAACGGTTGTCCGAGTGAGAGAGAAAGAGGAGGACAAATTGTAGGTGAAGTCTGGGATGGAAATAGGGTGCGACTCGGTGAGATAGGGAGTGACTGTCGATAGGAATCTGTGTATGGTCTGTGCAACCTGTTGGTTGTCTTTAACCGTTAAGTCGAGTTCTGGGTGAAAGACACTAAAGCGCAAGTCCCTGTGGTTCGTGGTGGATTTGTGGGGCTTGACGTGGAGTGGTAGGTCGCTAGATGAAATGCTGTGTTCCCCTTGCTCTTCTTCCTCGCCCTGCGGGCTATCAAAGGATGTTGCGGATTTGCGTCTGTGCTTGTGTTTAAGCCGTGAGGGGAGGTGCGTGAGTGACCCGAGTTTGGAGGTGAGGCTGCTGAGCGAGTGCGCGGAGCGCGCAGAGGTTGAATGCACTGACCCTGAGGGTGGTGTTGTGGGTTGTTCGTTGTTTTGTCGCTGGTTCGTGTCAGCAGCCTTTTTGTCCCTGCTTCCGAACAGGCCCATGGGAGCTTTTCACTGACACTGTCAAGCAAAAAAGGGAGCTTTCTGTGGATAACAACTTGTCCAAAAGTGGAAAAGAGAGCGTGTAAGCGTGCTCGGGCACTTTGCACTGCAGCTATATAAAGGCCAAATAGTATGCAATAACTAGCAATAAAAGAGACATACTCCGCTGAGGGAAGGAGAAAGAAAGGTCCAGCAGAAGACGACCAAAAGATGATGCAAAGGCGTCTCCCTTTTTCCTTCGTAATAGACAAGGGGTTGTCAAAAAAAAAAGCAAGCAGCATGCACATGCACTCCCTTCGGATAGCATGCATCCATCAAATGGCTGACGTTCATCTGTGCAAATACCCGTGCCAGCTCCCTTGATTTCTCTTGAAAAGGCCGTGTCTATTGTGTGTGGAGACTTTGTGGGTCAGTGATAGAAGACAGGCGGCTTGTTCGATTTGATTATTTGTCAAGGCCGACAACGGAGAGGAAATCACCCCAAGGCGTGGGATCTCAACTGACAGGGAAGTTGGTCAAACTGTGCCCACATCTAACTAGCATCTATGAATGCACACAGTGGGATGGCATGCGGATGCACATTGTATCCGCAGTGCCTGAGAAGAGGAAGAGAAATCAACGCAGCTATCCCCAACTATGACGTCATGGAGCCAGGGAGAAATCACGCACCCACCCACATGCACACACTGCAAAACTCCTGACCTGAGACCCAAAAAATTCGACCTTGTAAAAGAATATTCTGAGGACATGCCAGCTTCCAGTCTCGGGCACTAGTGGTTCAGCATGGTGTGGAGCCCAAGACACACAGCACGTACATATACATATATGTGTATATTAGTTTATTAATAGCTGGCACGCATTTGGGTTAAGCCTCATCAAGATCCCGCAGCAGCACTGGCGCATCGCCACTCTCACCGCCCGCCGCGTGCAGTGCATTTGCCGAGTATCCCTGACTCGAATAATACGCCGCCCCGCTACTAGCCCCTGTCAGCGGTGCCTGGCTCGAGTTGCCTGGGATAGCGCTGGCACCCACACTGGTAACGGCAGATGCCCTGTTGTTCGCCAGGTCGCCTCCAGCGGCAGCAGCCACAGCGACAGTGGGGCTGAACTCGGGGAAATCGGAGTAGTCCACCCGCTTCTCGTACATCTTCTTCTGCCTGTGGCGGCGGTACAAGAGGCCGCCGATCACGAGGCCGAGAACCACAACGAGGGCGGCAATGATGATGCCGGCAATTGCGCCGCCCGAGAGCTTGGACGATTTCTCCTTGTCGCCGCTGCTTTTGTCGCCCTGAGAACTGGTGTTGGACTCAGTGGGTGACGGAGAGCTACCCGTGGCACTGTGGGTGGGGGAGCCGTTGGCGGAGGTGCTGTGGGTTGTGGGGGAGGCAGTGGGGCTGCCGGTGGCCGGTGCCCCAGTGTCATTGGTCGTGTCCTTGTTGTTTGTAGAGCGTATGGATGTTGAAACGGAGGTTATGGTCACTACATCACCGTCACTTGTACTGCCAGCAGTGCCGGCATCCGTGGGAGTCGTGGGCACATCGGGAGTAGGCGTAGTCGTGGGTGCTTCTGGCGTAGTGGTAGGGGCGTCAGGCGTGGGACTAGTCGTAGGAGCATCAGGAGTAGGTGTGGTTGTAGGAGCATCAGGCGTGGGAGTAGTAGTGGGAGCATCAGGCGTGGGAGTAGTAGTGGGAGCATCAGGCGTAGTTGTAGGTGCCGCGGGAGTAGTTGTTGGTGCATCGGGCGTGGGCGTGGGCGTGGTTGTGGGCACATCCGGTGTGGGTGTGGTTGTGGGTGCATCGGGCGTAGTGGGAGTCGTCGGATCAGCCTGTGTGGGAGTCGTAGGAGCTTCGGGCGTAGTTGTAGGCGCTCCACCGTCCGTAGCTGCGTCTCCTCCAGTTGCTGCTGGCGTGTCTGCGACAACTGACAAGGGATCGCCAACTCCAGCCACACCAGCAGCAGGGTCCTGGCCCATAGTCTGGCCGCACAGCGCGATAAGAGCGATCGCTAAAAGCGGTGTATGTTTAACAGATACCATGGTGTCGTAGAAATAGGGGGGGCGTACGTGGCGTAAGCGAAATGCAATAAGGGATATTATTATGTCGCGTATGTAAGGGAGGAAGTAGAATAATATTAGCGTACTTGAAAATAGAAGGGAAAGAAAACCCGTGCGCCAGGATAAAGAGGAGAAAGAAGGGCTTTTCCTCTAGGAGCGTGCGAGCGTGTTCCTCCTTATGCACCCCAAAGGAAGTTCGTCCAAGGCGGACGGGTCCGCAATTTTTACTCTGTGATACACTGCGAGTATTTTTCATAGCGCACTAGTGTGGTGCTATGTATAGAGTTCCTGAAACGCATGGGATTGCGGGTGTGGGCGAAAGAGAGCACACCCAGTTGGAGAAAAGGGAAGACCAATAGCTCGCTTTTGTCTGACAGCGAAGCGCCCCCTGGTGTAACGCTGGTGTTGGTGGTGTTACATCATGGCGGCAGTTTGGGAACATGCGCTCGATGGCAGTGCTTTGCATCCGCATCTGCTCCAGCAAACGGTCTGGGCGCATCTTCTGAGCCAACAGAAAAACAAACAGCACTGCATGTGTTTATTTACAAATACAGCCACACATGTGAGGAGAGTTACATGGCAGTGCGCCGTATGAGCCTTGTGCGATCGCAGCGAATGTCCTCTATGAATATTCCCTCGTCGCCCTCATCCCTAGAATACGGGCGTCTGCTGAAGTGGTGGCCGATAAACGACACCATGTAGATAAGGAACGAGACAAGAACTAGAGCCGTATCGAACACGTAGAACAACCACTCCGTCCCGTATATCCTGCCACCGTACCCATCGGCAAACTCCACTACCCTATACACCGATCGTATGTAGAGCAGCACCGTAGTCGCAATAATCGTGGTAAATAATCGGCGCTTTGCCATCTTGCCATCCTTGTCCCTGGGCCCGCGCCTGGCCGTATATCTCTTGCTCATTGCAACGTAGATGGCCAGGAAGAGAAACGCAGCAAAGAAAAAGAGCTGCACGGCCAAGCCAGCCAGCACCATCTTTTTGGCCACCTCCCGCATGCCGTCCCTCGTTGACACACTAACGCCGCCTGCTTGTAGCAGAAAGGAAAAAACATCGCTGGTGAAGAAGAACCAGGTGACAAACCTCGGCCGCAACAAAAATGGTGGTTTTCCTCCGCGGGGCTTTTGGTTTCTTGCGAGTTTGAGCGTCTCCCCGAGCGTTTTGTAGTTTGTAAGCGCCAACGCGTTGGGCGGCAGCAGGAGGAAGAGGCTCATCGCTGTGAATGTCCCCAGAGTGGTCCAGTAGATGCACAGCGTGCGGAAAATGTACCCGACGCACTCGCAGAATGCCGTCATGGGCAGGATTAGGAGCCAGCTAGGCGAAGCAGAGCGCACAGTCTGGATGGTCAGAAAGATGGATATCAGCAGAAACACAGCGGCGCATGCCTCGGGCGCTATGTTTATTGGCTGGTAGCTGAAGTAGTACGATGGGTCCATTGCCAAGTAGTAGATGTGGAGCACGGTATGTATTAATGGTATAGCTCGAAAAGAGAAAGAAATAGAACGCAGTAGAGGCAAAATGCGAGTGGAGGGGGGCCATATGCCACTTCTTAGGTGAGCTGTCAGCAGATGACGGTCAACGCATTATTGATATGTGGCTGACAGGCAGCAAAACGCCACCACCACCACCATCACCAAGCAGCATGTAAGCAGAGAATGAATATCCATGGCATCAGCTTCAGCACGCGCAAAATGAAATGCGCCACATTACGCGCAAGCGTAAACATCATAGTGCAGCCGTGCTGTAGAAACTAAACAATGCTCCAGTGAAGCGTCCCTCTAGCCACCAGTCACTTGCGATTGAAACAATGTGTTGTGGAAGAGCTGCACCTTGGTTGGCTTTATTGTCTGTCGTGGATGCACATGTCACAGTGCGTCGCTGTGAGCGTTTTTAGTTCGAAATGGCGCCACAGGTGGGGGCACAGAAGCCAAAAATGGCAGGCTTTCATACATCGGTCCACTCCATTCCAGCAGCAGAACCACACCTGAATACGCTCAGGGCTGTCTAAAGAGTGGAAGACACGTGGTGAGAATAGCTGAATAGCAAGAGTGGCCAGAGCGCTGCTTAATATAGCACTGGCATGCCAACCCATGGCTTGGGCGGAATAGTTGCTCTTGCTGCTGCGATGCCACCACCAAGCAAGGCAGAGGCAAAAGGACACACATCTTTCATTTTAGGAGGGGGAGCTAACAAGCTCATTCCTACTTGGTGTCTGAAACATGTGCCATGAGCGAGAGGGGGTACACATTCGGGAAGCAGGAGCCAGTTGCACGCAGCGCTTCTGTTTCTATCCTTGTATCAGCAGCAACAACCACACGTCACAAACCATCTGACGCGTTTCCGATTGAGGTTCAGTGACAACCCCTCGGCTCAGCTCAGAAAAGCGCTTGTCTGAATGGGTACGCCGTCTGCCAGCAAAGCTGCATTAAAAGAGTTCCAAAGAAGCCTTGGACGCACAACGAATATGTCAAATCCCGTGAATGCTTTCAGATATCATAGCAGTGCTCCTTTTGAGCTGTGATGGTGAATGCGAGGTTCTTTAGAGAATTCAGGAAAAGAAACGAAACTCTTCTACTCGCATAGTGTTTGGTTTAGTGGCAGTTGCTAGGAGCTTGAGTAGTTTGCGGAATAGATGCAGGTGCGCTGGAGGCAGGGACCATCGATGTGGCATTACCGGCGACGCTGCTGACAGCGGCTTTAGTCATGCTTAGTAAGAGGTAGGGGCAGCAGGGGAGGAGGGGATTGGAGCTGGGGCAAAGCCGCAGGCGTATGCTGGACTGGTGACAGGAGCGGCAGCAGAAGAAGAGGGAGGCAAGCTGAAAGTGGTATAGCCAGCGGGACCAGTGGCAGTGGGAGGAGCTGAGGAGACGTAGTTGGAAGTAGTAGGGGCAGGAGCAGAACTGGTAGGGATAGCCGAGGGAGCAGCAGGAGAGACGGTAGAGTTACTGGCGGGACTACCGCCAGTGTATACGGGAGGTCCAGGGATTGGGTAGCTCGAGAAGGAGGCATAGAGATTGAAGAGAATGCCGGGACTGTTGGTCTTGTAAATTCCAGGAATAGGATAACCTTGAGGGACAGCCTGGCCATTTCCAGAGACAGAGACCTGCGCGCAGTTGGGATAGTACTGGGCACCACGGGCGGAGTTGGTGGTATAGTCCGTGTCGGCCTCATGCAGCGCGATGACTTCGGTGCGGAGAAGGTAGTCGCCAGCCTTGATATCTGCGGGCAGCTTGATATCGAGCTTGCCATGGCTGTCACGGATCCTGTCTGTGCACCAGGTTTTGGTGCTGGCATTGTATCCGTCCTCGAAGACCTTGAACCAGGCGTTCCCCTTTCCACCGCTGGCAAGCGGTGCCATGTAGGCAATGCAGGGCCCCCAGTGAGACTGGGCAATGACATCGTCGCTGGGCTGGTCGTTGTCGTGGTGCCACTCGACGGTAATCGTGGAGCCAGCAGCGACAGGGCAGGACTTGGATGCACTGGTCGTGAGGCTGTTGAAGCCGCAGGTCAGGTCGGCCGTGGATGGGTCCTTGACAGGGAAGTTGCGGTTTTGCGGGTAGGGCTTGATGCACACACCTTCATCGTACCGCTTGCCGTCCAGAGTTACATGGCTGAGGTAGGTGTGGGCATTTGCGAGCCCAGCAACAAGCGACATTGCGGAGACAAAGGCTGAGATCTTCATTTTTCTTAGGAAATGCGTCTGAATGAACGTGGGTGTTAGATGAGTATAGGAAGGAAAGGCGATGCTGGAGTTCGTTTCTGAATTCTTCTCTTTAGGACCGGCCAAAAGATAAAGGTGTTGCGTGTATGCAGATGCAAGCAGTGCAGCAGGAAAGGGGTGCAAGGGGAGTGGGGAATGAGTTGATAGGGTATTCTGGTTTGGAGTGAACCCAGCCAGAACCCGCCTCATTTTATACCACCAGAAACACCTTACAGAACGGAATTTTCTTAATCTCGCTGCTAATGCTGAGCAGCACCTACAATGTGAGTGTGCATACTTACCAGGTAAATGTGTTGACGACCATGAGTCTGCAGGGCCATCAAAAATCAGCAAATGCATGCAGAGGTTATTTTTGTAACGAGCCTGCAGGACCATTAAAAATCAGCAAACGAACCCAGAGGTTATTTTTATAACGAACCTGCTTTCTACAAAGGAATAACAAACTGGGGGTTCTAACACGCAGTGGATTTGCTGTCAAACACTCGAGCGGCATTTTGCTCTGCATTCAAGGTGCGCTTCAGGGATACGCCGCACATATGTATACGCACACACAATGTCCTTCCTGAGGAAATACGAAGCGCAAGGCGTAGGAGCCAACCTCATGGTGGGTTTTTGCTGGCCTCGTCTGTCATCAGGGTGATCACCTCTGCATAGTGGCCCACGGGTCTTGCGAGCAGATTTTTGTGCGAGTGAATGGATGGATGGGTGAGTGTACGGATACTGCCAATTCCCAACACACTCGTGAAACAGCACAAAAAAGCTGCGCATCGCCATTAACAATTCTAAAAATACATGGCCCGCTCATCTCCCTCTCTGCGCGCGCTCTGCAGTGAAATGCCTCAAATTGCGCTTATTGTCTGTGTTGTATCTCAGCCTGCAAGACTGCATTCTAAAAATGTCTCAGATCTGCTGAAATGCACACAGAGCACAGGTCTGCTGCAAAAATGATACATATTTGGCACTACCATATTGAGATGCATGAAAAACCTGTCTCATTGCTGAGCTAAACACGCAGACATACGCACCATCAGCAACTATGTAATGAATCAAACTATTTCAGGTGGATGTAGTTGTCGCACTCCACCGCAAGCAGGGCATGCACATTCCACACCTCGAGTCGCGCATGGATGCACGGAACATCATGCTGACTGAACGGAAAGGGCTCTCCCCAGTTCGCAGCATTCGGCCAGGAGCTGATTGCCCTCACAGCCGCCCACTACACGCTTGCAGGCAATCCCCTCGAGTTCCTTGATATCCCAGACATGAGCGGCATCACACCTGCGCGGGGCATTGGGCGCTCCTGGCTCAAATACATGGCTGGAGTGCTCTCCACCAGAGGAGTGCACATCGCGCAGCCCCCGCAGCCGCTGTCGAGCCAGCTGTTCCCCCGCATCCATGCTCTGGCCATCCTCCGTTCGCAGACCCCAGCAGGGTTCCTCCAGTCCCTAGCCAAAACACACACCCGCCGTGTCTGCGACATGGTCTACCGCTGCCAAGCCAACCCGGACCGCCCCCTCGAGCGCTGGAAGGTGACTCACGGCTCTCTGCGTCACCGCTAGCGCACCAACCTCGCCCTCATGCTCGACGTCATGCTGTCCTCCCCTCCCGCTGACCCTTGGTTGGGCATGGCAGTGCTGGACCAACTCGACCCACCGCCCCCACAGTGGCCAGTGTTCAACCCCCGCACAGTCCGTGTCCGCTGGCAGAGCGAGAGCTTCCTGCAGGACATCCGGGCTGCCTCGCAGGTTGCCGTATACACTGACAGGTCGATGTACTCAGACACCACCCCGCCCCACCTCGGCTTTGCGGCCAAGTTCTTCCTGCAGATGAGCGACGGCAGGCAAAAGTCGTTTGCGTTCTCGGGCTGGACAGCCGACTGTCCACATTCGTCCTCCCACGCAGAGCTGATGGCACTGCTCCTCACAGTCATCTTCATCCCTGATGATCTGGAGGTTACAGTGCATTGTGACCTGGAGACAGTGATTGCCACGATGGCCCAGATACAGGAGGACTCGCCGCGTCGGGAGTTTGTGAAATCGCCCATGGCATACCTTGCATGCTGAGCAGTGAAGTGGCTCAGCACCCGCACGGTTCCCCTCAAACTGGAGTGGGTCAAGGGACACTCGGGCATCCAAGGCAACGAAGACGTCAACAAGCTGGCAAAGTCGGCGCAAACATTCCCAGACAAACAGTGGCAGATCATCCAGGGTTCCCCACCTGGACTCCGCTACTGGCTGTGCACTGATAGGTAGCTGGCCCCCAAGCAGGCACCGCTTCATCACAATACTCGCCAAAGGGCACCCGGATCAGTCCCAAAGGGCAATAGCAGTGCGCAACAGGCCTCAAATCGACAGAGCTCCGTTCCTCAATTCCGCCCGCCACCCGTCGCAGCATTATGCGGCGCGACCAGCAGAGGGGGTTCCAGACAGCCACAGTAGACGGAGTGGCGAGATTCCCAAGAACCTTTGCCAACCGTGGTCTAGAGTTCAAGGAATTTTGCAGGTCCATGTTGCGAGGTTGGTAGCAAGAAGTCACAGCAGTGTCTAGGTAATTTATTCACGGGCTCTCCCGGATAGCATGGGTATTCATATGCAGTGGTTATCTCTCACGGAAGTCCTCTGGACACCTGGGTGGGACAGCATGTGTTGGCTTAGTTTCCTGTCGCCCTAGCGACATGGCTTCTCATGCTCTTTAGCCGACCCCGCTATGGGGACTCTTCCAGTTTCTTGGTTCTTAGTTAAGTTCATTGGAAAATACATCGGCTCCATCACCCGACATACGCGCCATCAACAGCTATGTAATAAATCGAACTATTTCAGGTGGATGTAGTTGTCGAAATGCGTTTTGGGCACTGTGCGGGTTCCGTATCCCTCCCTTACGTTCCAGTTGTATTCCTCAACAGTAATCTGGTTGCCATTTACACTAGTCACCCAGGCCAAATGACCCGCCTTGCCGCCGTTGCGCTGAGCGACGGAGTTGACATTGGGTGTGGAATTGATAGAAACGCCAGTCTTTCGTGCTGCATCGCCCCAGGTATTGGCATTTCCCCAGCGGGTGCCCTTGTAGTGGTTGCTGAACTTGATTCCCAGTCTTTTGTTGATGCGGAATGCCACAAAACTTGTGCACTGGCACTTGTAGTAGTTCCAAGGGTCAACCCCGCCGCAGCTGCTCTTGTATGGGTAATCATCAGAGGCCAGCGCCGACACAAGGAAGAGCGCAAGGAGTGTTGCGAGACTAGCAAGTGGGTTCATATCTTGTTTACAGCTATATACCGAGAGAGACAGGCAGGCAAGTGAATGTTTGTGCTCTAGCGCTATGCGGATGTGTGTGCTGATTAATATATACATGTCTTGCCAACACGCCTGCTAGCACTTCGCAGCTCAATGTGCCCATGACCAGTGCTTTACTTGCCAATGCGCTATCAATCCACCGCCACCACAGCCACGCAACATGCCATCGATTTGTCGGCAATAAAAATGACGGAGATGAGGCAGCTGGGTTACTGCTTGTCTGGCCGAGTCGCATGCAGCCGAGTCAACTGGTACTGGAGCCGTCATGTGATGCAGATACAGCCAATCATTGGCACCCAGCGCATGGTAAACACGCTAAGCACAGCACTCGCTGCTTCAGTGGTAATTGAAGGTGCGGTCCCTTAAAATCTAGCCAGACAGCAATCCAAGAGCACCGCCTGCACGACGCACGCCTCTCGACACCCTTTCTCATCTCCTTTTCGACTTTCAGATTTAAACTCGCCTCCTACACATTTTCCCAACTCCTGATCTTCACCAGCGGGATGCTTCGCTCTACATTTGTGGTCGCTCTCTTGGCCGTGGCCAACATTGCCAACGGTCTGCATTTCTATCTGCGCGATGGGGAGCAGCAGTGTTTCCTCGAAGAGCTCCCCAAGGGCTTCCTCGTGACCGGCCATTACAAGACCGAGGAGTGGCGCGAGGCCGAGAAGCGGTACATTGAGAACCCCGGAATCAGCGTAGTGTTGACAGCAGATGACAATGACGCCTCGCACCGGGTGATGAATCAGAAGGGCGCACACCAGGGCAAGTTTTCATTTACCGCTGGTAGTGCTGGCGAGCACACCATCTGTGTCCAGGCCCACGGAGCGCAGGGCGGAGGATGGCTGTCGTCGTCGGTGGTCAAGTTCACCCTGGATATTGGAATCGGTGAGGCTGATGATGGCGGAAGGCGCGCGATTGAGAAGATTAAGGACATTTCGGAGAAAATCAAGATCCTGAATGCACAGCTGGAGGAAATTAAGACCGAGCAGAAGTACCAGAAGGAGAGGGAGATAGAGTTTGATGCTGCTACGTCGTCCATTAAGAGAAGGGTCATCTACTGGGCCTTCATCCAGCTCGGTATTGTTGGTGCTGTTTGCTACTGGCAGCTCCATCATCTGCGCCGCTTCTTTGAGTCCAAGAAACTTGTCTGAGCTGGCGTATCGATGTAGCGTGTTCTTATTCCATTATGTACACCCTTACTCTTGGCTGACGCACTATCTCATTTCTTTTGCCCCTGCAACAAATTCCACTTGTCTTCACTTGCCCAGTGTTCAAACAACGCAAACCAACCCAACATCAGTGACAAACGGTGTCAGTGCTCAGTCTCAGTGGTAGCATATGCTGTCTATACTCCGCATGGCAGCACATAGCTGGATCGAGTGGATCGAAGGCAAGAATAATTACAGGCTACGAGCCAGCCGGTACCGGCCTTTTTAGTTTCACTTTCCAGCACACCCTAATACATGCAAAATGCACCTCCATGGTGAGCAAAGGCACGATGGCAGCAGCCAGTTTGCTGGCATGGATAGGGGCAGGGCGGAATCCAAGTGGCCCAAAGCAGTACAAGGCAAGGCATCATAATTTGATCAATCCGGGTAAACCCGACAAGATGGTTGCTTCTAGACAATTGCTTGGCAGATGTGCAGCTATTGGAGTAAACACAGTATGCACCTTTAGAGCCTCGCGATCGGCAGAGTGAGTTTTAGCCACGAGTTGATGGTCTCGTCCACAGCCCTTAGCTCCTCTGGCTTGCTCCAAAAGTGCGATGCGCCGGGGACAACTTGCGTGGTCACCCTGTGTGCATCGGGGGCTCCCAGTCGCATTAGTCTGTCATACTCCCAAACATCTCTCTCAGGAACAACGCGATCCTTGCTGCCCATGATATTGAGGACATGACACCGCGTAAATGGTAGCGCCTGCACAGTCGACATTTCCGTAGTGTTGCGCGCATGCAGATGCTCAGCCGTCACCCAGTACTCTCTCCTTGGCACGCTGTCGACTGAAGCCAGCTGCAAGTACCCATCATCGCTAGTAGCACCGCCATTCCCAGACAAAGGAGCGCCTCCGTATGAGCGCCAGAGGAATTTGCCGTGATCCTTGAGCGACTCCAGGTGGTGGGGCTTCCACCGATTTGGTATCTCCTGGTCCAGCCAGAACCGCGCCGAAATGTTGATCAAAAGCGGCGGACAGATGTGCTGGTATTTGTGTGCAAACAGAAACATGCTGGATCCGCCCTTCGAGTGGCCAACAATACCAACGACTCTGAGCTTGCCAGGGCTGCCCTGGACTTTTGCTTCCATCTTTTGGCTGTTGACATAGTCAACCACCTGTTTGATGTCGTCTGCTTCTTCGCTATAGTTGCCGTAGTTTGTTTCGCCAGAGCTGTGTCCGTTGCCGCGGAAATCAAACGCAATGGATGCAAACGGAAGCATCTTTTGAAGTCCTTGGAAGAGCGGTGCGTACTTTGTGTCCAATAGGCCATGGCAGATAACAAATACGCCTAGTTCGCCCGTAGGTGTTTTCCGAGCACCGGCGGGAATGTGAAGGCGGGCGTGCAGACCCTTGTCGCCGCTGGCAGTGCTGTCTGAGGGAATGTATAATTCTGCAGTAGCCATTTTCGCCAGCTGAAATTCGCAAAGGCAAACAGAACTGCGTGCAAGTATGCGACAAACCGAGAAAGCGAAGAAAGCAGACGGCGAGGGTGGTGCTAGTGTGTCCATACCAGGCAGACACCTCGTGCGATCACCATCTTCCGAGCACTGGCTACCGCCCGTTGTTTCCGGGCTGCTGCTGCACGGCTCGATCCGCCCACATTCCCCCAAGACTGCGCGAGCCGTCTCCTCTCGAACTGAGACGCGTGATTGGGTGCTGCTGTGAGTGCTACCAGGCCATGCATTTCTAGCAGGCTGCTTCAGGCTTCCAACGGTCTGAGATAGTGGGCTGGTTGTTAGCAGCGAGGGTGTTCCATCTGGGTATTCGTGGTGCTCAGCCATCGAGCTTAGTGTTCTCTAGGGTGTCGCCATTTGGTGAGGTATGTGCATATCGTCTCGCCCGTGATGTAGACAAGGTTTTGGGTGCACTGTTTTCCGAGCTGG
>MU604080.1:0-10081 GCA_025201845.1 Martensiomyces pterosporus | reverse complement strand
GACTGGCTCAAGCAATGCCGCTCCACCCATAGGCAACCACCATCGACGCTTTTACGCACATGCACCCACGTTAGTTCCCTCTGTGCCAAGCACCGCCTGCCAACTGCCCTTGCTCCGGACTTTGCACTGGCAGCTGCGCTCTACTAACCCAGCCGCGCCGCCTGCCCAAGGACGCCGATGCTTGCCCAGGCAGCACCGGCTGCTAACCACACTCACTCTACCCCCTGTGCTGTCTGCTTTGGTCTTCCTTCTGCCACGTGTGCCTGGTGTGCTTTTCTCTTTCTCCGAAATGTCTGCCTGCCTGCTCCCTTCAGCATAGGTGGCAAGCCATCCCCCTGCTCTCCACGACCCAAGCGCTTGCTTCGCCTTCGTGCTCCCCTCTCCTATCTGCCAGACGACACCTCCCAGCGTGGCTATTGCTGTGGTGTGTGTGTGCGGGGGGGGAGGAAGGATTGGTCGTGTGAGTGCTTTGGGCCATTTTGGATGCAGCGGAAACAGGCGCCAGCAGCTGCAGCGCACCCTCTCGACACAGCAGTCGTCGGCAACCACCTCTCCCCACATCGCCTTACCGCCAGCGCTCTTTGTGCCTCGCATCCTCTGCCTTTTCTTTCTCCGCCTCGACACATGCAGTCTCCGGCTGCTCGCTAGATGCCCTCCTGTTCCCCCTCTTTCTTTTGACCCTTGCTCTTCTTCCTTGCTCTTCTTCCTTCTCTCTGCCAGCCTCTCTCCTTGACCCCGCTCCTCCTCTCTTCCGCTCCTCCCTTTCCAGCGCTGTGTGTGCATCCGTACAACAGCCTAGACCATGCGACATGCCTGTCAACTATCCAGCCAAACCATGCACGACACTCCATGCCCTTCAGCTGCGACCTGCGGACCTGTAGAACTGTGAGCCATGTGCAATATGCAGTGCATTGTGTGTATAGGCTACTTGCATGATTTGTCAGTGTGCTGTCTCTTGTGCTTTGCTTTTGCCTGTTGCTGCTTGCTGTGAGCTGTTTTGGCATGAATAGAAAAAAAGTGTGCACGAGCAGAACGCTCAGTTGCTTCTTGGTGTCGACGCTCGCTGGACGGCAGCGGCAGTATCCGGCAGTGGCAGTATCCGGCAGCGGCAGTATCCAGCAGCGGTCGCTGTAAGATCGCGTGGTCAAGAGAGCGTCACTGCATGCGGCTCTTCGTGTTGCGCCTTGGTGTTGGACATCTGGACCGCTGGTTGTGCGTCTCGATATGTTTGCGTGTGCGAAGTGTGCTTCTGGATATCGCTCTCATGTTCTTCACTCTGGGCTGCTTTCCAACCCTTGTGGCTGTGATTGCGATTGTGATGTGCAGTGTTGATCCGTCTGCAAGACTTGCTAGCATCGTGTCAGCATCTTTCCATCCCTATTTCCATGTCTAGTCTCGTAGTCTTTTGTTCCTTTCTCTCTCTCCATTTTTACCACTTCCTGTGCGATGCGCTCTCCACGATCCTGCGCGGACGATGGTCAGTGGACGATGGCCTGTGAACGACGGTCGGTGGACGACGGTCGGTGGACGACGGTCGGTGGACGATGGCCTGTGAACGACAGTCGGTGAACGACGGTCGGTAGGCTCGGATCCATGTCGAATCGAGTTGAGCAAGTAGGCGTTCGACGGTTCAAGAAACGACGAGGCAGCCTTTCTCCCGTGTTTTCCGGTACCACAGACTTGTGCGGCAGCGGCGGCGGCGGCGGCGGCGAGCAGCAGATCGGACCTGTGCGGTGGCAAGCAGTGGGCAGACAACGGGCAGCCAGCGGGCAGCCGGCAGTGGAACAAGCAAGCGCGGACTGGGCAGCTGCAGAGACTGCTGCGGCGGTGCTGCAAGAATCGCTTGCGTGTGTTGGAACGCTAGTGCTGTGAGGTGGACGGGCGGTGGGCTGGTGGGCTTTTTTTTTTTCTTTCATCCAAACACTACAACGCATATTCACATACACACACTCTCTCTCTTTTCACCCTGTCAACACCTCGCTTATGCTTCTCCTGCTCTCAATACCCTCTTTCCCTCTTTCTTTGTCCTGTTGCTTTTTGTGGGAATAGTAGCACTTGTATCTATGCGATGCTGCCATGGGATCGCTACCTGGTTTGACACATTTTGAAATGTTTATACCGCATTTATGTGGAAGCACACAGAATGAGCATTGCTAGCAATTGAGCTATTAATGAGGTTTGATCATGAGGCTACCATAAAAGTACTGTTTAGCCATCATTGTGCTGTTCACAACCTCCGCCTCTCAACAACAGCGCAGTTGTACACTTCGCAGAACTTTGCAAACCTTTCTTCGTCACAAATCTCAAATATCTCGTAATCCGTACCCAGCCTGCATATCTCTTCAACCTTGTCTCTCTTGAACCAGTGTGACTCGAGCAGCAGCGCGATGGTGCCGTCGTTAAGCTGGACGTATGGGTGGTAAAGCGTTAGCTGCACGCGCCTAAAGTACGACTGGATGACTGTGCTCGCAAATGTGCTTTCTTTGGCTTCTTTTCTGCCGGGAACAAGGTATTTGACTATAGGCTTTGGCTTGGTCATGTTGTAGACGACTGTGAATATAGGGGAGTGTTAGCGCTGAAGCGACGATAAGAGAGCGAATTGGCTGAAGACGCTGTATCTACAGTGCTTCTGCGTACCCAAACATTAGCAATAAATGTCAAAAGCAATGTTTTTGAAAGGAAAATAAATAAGACACCAAGGAAATGGCCAAGGCAACGAGGTGGTGTACCCATGATTTTGCTTCAAGCGAATCCTCCTGGCAGCATCAGGCGTGGCCGTTCGGCTGCTAAACCTGCATTCTGTGCTTGTTTGACGTCATGCTCAAATAATCAGCTGGGTTTGGTCGGTTAACGTGTCGACAGGTTGTAATTATTGCCCATTTTGAGCTGATGCTGCTTGCTGGGTTATACATGCAAGACATTCGGCAAATAGGCGGTGGTGTGGACGCCGCGCAAAACCCATATATTTTAGCGACAGCAGTCTAATTCTATAAAGAGCATGGCTCCTTTCCTTTGAATGGCGAAGGTGGCATGGGTGAGTACAACATCACCTAAGCACCAGCAGCAGAAGGAAAACAACCACACCCATACAGACTCAATGAATTGCAACGACAAGACATGAAGTATTGGTGAGGTGATGTGGCTGCGATAAGACCACGCTTACAGCTGCGCTGCAACAACACGGAGTCTGTCACATGCAGCTGCGAGGGAAGAAACCCAGCCAGAGGTTCTCTGATTTGGAGATAATTTGCCGTGTCCCGCTTGCCTCCGAGCGGGAGTGGCAGAATCAGCAGCCGCCAGCTTTCACTCGACAAGCAGAGTGAGTGAGTGAGCGAGTGATGGTTTCCGCGAACTCCTGGTTTGGAAACAGATTTGAGAGATATCATGTGGAGGAAGAGAGACAGGCGCGGAATGCGGCGCATTATCAGGTGCGATCTATAAGAGCTCGCAGCGAAGGGCGGGGCTAGTGCTGTGGAGCGAGAATCGTCATGTGCCCAGCGCGCATTCTGAAGTAGACGCAGCCAGGAGCATAAGGGGGATCTGCGTGGATCATGGAAACCTGTTTCAAGTTAACAGCACTCGCCGCGCTTGCCCCGCCCCTGTTTCTCTCACTGCCAAGCCCTGTCAGCGGGTGGGCTAGGGGCTGGTGTCGATGGCGAGTCACATACCCGCTCTTCCTTCTGGTGCGCGAGGTCACTTTGATGCCGATGTCGCACAGATTATCGGGCACCGGCAGGCTTGCCGCTTGGCAGCAAGCAAGTGCTTTGAGTGGGGGTTGCGTATCTGACTGTCTGGCTGTCTGCGTGGATGGATGAGGATTAGATAGCAACTAGGGCACGCAGCAGTGACGGCATCTGCAGCAGTCCAAGGGGCATATGCGTGTGGAAGCTGCCACATATGGAGCAAAGATTAGGGGCGAAGTGTGATTCACGCAAAAAAAAAAAAAAGCAATTCAGCCCTGGTGCTGAATGCCCGCCGCCACTCTATTATTTTGTGATCAGTAGCACATATCCAGGTATGTGCACATAGTAGACATGGGTGGGCTGCGTACCAAGGAGAGTGTGTTTATGGAGACTAGTGTGGGAGAGATAGCAGTTGGCGTACGCCATTATAGGTCCAGCTGCAAGCTCAGAATTGGTCGTGTGTACCGTTTCTGCTGATATTTATACGCCAGAGCGTTTGCTTATGCCATGACACTAGCTGCGCGAGCACCCTTGGAACCCAAAACGGACGTTGAGGGCTAGCATACAAGCCAAAGCAGCATGTGTCTGTGGAAATAGCAATTCGCTAGCCACCGGATGCAGCACCCCCCGTCTTCCCACAAAGCGAAATCAAAACGATGTGTGGGCAGCGGTGGCAATGGCAGTTGCAAGATGCAAGCACTGCGCTCCGATCTGGCGATATGGGTGGACACAACAAAGCGCCTGGCTTGAAGTGGTGCTCGTGACGTCTGAGTCAAGGTGTATGTGCGCTATTGTTCCGATGACAGCGCCTGGAGGCGCCGTATCGTCGCGCATCTATTCGGTCCCACTGTTCCTGGCTGCAAGGCGCCTATGCGCAGTGATGCATGGGTCCAGCTTCAACAGGCGCAAGGCGCAAGCCGGCTATTCCCCGTTATGGCGAAAATTCTCCTAACAAAGGAGTGGTTGCACCAGCGCCGGGCGAGCTTGCCGGGTGCTCGTTGGCCCGGCCAATGGATTTGCTGCGATGGGCGGTGGCGATCGCCAGAGGGCGGGATTGAGCACCCCCTATCTACACCCCCTCCTGTGCTCCCCAAAAACAGCGCCATTGAGTGGTGGGGGATATGGCTGGGCGAGGCTAGCAATTCGCCGCAATATATCCGCGCTGGCACATGAATGCGCCAGGGCTGCAATCACAGGCTTAGGAAACCGCAAGCCGAGCGTTTTCGGGACGGCAAGGGAAGACTTCCTCGGCGCATCCCGGAGGGCACTTTGGGCTGCGCTCAGCAAGGCTTCGTATTAGGTACAGCCAGAAGGAACACCCGCGGCTGCAGCAGTGGTGATACTGGCAGCGCTTTCTTGCCGGGCAGCGGCGGTGCGCTTAGGGCTGGTCATCGGGGGAGGCGGAGGCAGAAGCCATGCATCGCTAGAATGTGCACCCAAGGGACGATGGTGTGGGTGGATTCGGAACAAGACAATGCGCCATATACAACGCATACAAGCGAATTAGCACCACAGCTAGCGCATTGTTTGCGGTATTCTTCGCATGCAGGATATGCACGCGCGAGGTAGTGTGCTAAGCGGATGGACACAGCAGGGCAGAGTTGAATAGAGAGCAGCCAATGTCTACGAGCAATGGCCTCCTCGAGGCGCGCAGGCCAGCACGGCATGCACGCCGTTAGGCGCGATTGTGGCATTCCGCCGCCTGGTAAGTGCGCTGAGCATTGGGGGTTGCGCCAAACATTGTGTATTTCCAGCATGAAGCCCCAGTTTGCTGTACCGATAGATGTGTGCCGCTTGCGCCCGCTCTCTTTCTACCTATGCGCCTTCGCTCCGTTAGTCGCTGTGCGGGCTGGCGGGACGGCTGCAGCGGCCATTTGAGGCAGGCTGGCGGATGCTGCCTCGATACTACGATCAGAAGCTCATCTGCTTTCGCGACGGAAACTGATGGGCATTGATAACGCCTGTCGCGCCAGCAACAATGACGGGGCCTGCATTCTGCCTTCTTGTCTGGCTGTTTGCCTGACATATGCACCGCAGTGTTCTATTATTCACCAACATGCCATGCTTCGGTGTCTCCCTCGTCCCCAAGTCAAGGTGCATGCGGGAGATTGGTCCGTGATAGCTGATCCCACCCGCCTGCCTGCCTGCCTGCCTGCCTGCTTTCGAGTGCATATCGCAGCCCCTCGCCAATTAATTCCTGGCAATTCCTGAGGATGGCGATAAACCCGTCCAGGCGGGCCTTTTTTATTTCTCCTCGTTCTCTCATCGGCTGCGGGTAGACAACCCAGCCCCAGCACCCCCCATCTGTGCACGCCCGCGCCCCCATTCTCGCTTTCTGCGCCCCTGTTTTTAGGGGCAAAGGCAGTGTGACGCACCAGTTAGTTTGCGCTAGTGGACGCAAAATCGAAAAAGCTCGATAAGCTGCGTAACAGCAGAGTGCACGCAGGAGCGAATAGGAACAGGCGTTTGGGCGTGAAAACTCAATATTGCGCCTGGCTTCCGTGTAGCATGCGCCCGATGCAGATGGCCGGCACAAGCTTGGGCAGGGCAGCGACGGTGTAAAGGGGCGGCCATTCTGTGTGTCTGTTCTAGGCACTCCTCCGAGCGCCAGCTATAAAACCAGCCGAGTGCTCCCCTCGTCTCCGTCCAGACCTCCACACACAACCCAGCCTCCTTGCAAGGTCTACCACTTTTGGATTCCCTCCTTTCTCTTCACAGTGCAACAGGCTTTTGTTGAACAGCACCGACCTTTTTCTTACTCACACAACCGCCATCGCCATGTCTGCTGCCGCCGAGAAGATCGCTCTCGTCCGCGAGAACATTCGCCGCCGTGATCCCGACCAGAAGGAGTTCCTCCAGGCTGTTGAGGAGGTCTTCGAGTCCCTCACCCCTGTCTTTGAGAAGGACCCCAAGTACATCGAGGCCTTTGAGCGCCTCGTTGAGCCCGAGCGCCAGATCGCTTTCCGCGTCCCCTGGATTGACGACAGCGGCAAGCAGCAGGTCAACCGCGGCTTCCGCGTCCAGATGAGCTCTGCTCTCGGCCCCTACAAGGGCGGCCTCCGCTTCCACCCCACCGTCAACCTGTCGGTCATCAAGTTCCTTGCCTTTGAGCAGACCTTCAAGAACTCGCTCACCACCCTCATGATGGGCGCCGGCAAGGGCGGCTCTGACTTTGACCCCCGCGGCCGCTCCGACCGCGAGGTCATGGCCTTCTGCCAGTCGTTCATGACCGAGCTCTACCGCCACATTGGCGCTGACACCGATGTTCCCGCTGGTGACATCAACGTCGGTGCCCGCGAGATCGGCTTCCTCTTCGGCCAGTACAAGCGCCTTGCCAACAACTTCACCGGTGTCCTCACCGGCAAGGACCTCTTCTGGGGTGGCTCTCTCATCCGCCCCGAGGCCACTGGCTACGGCTGCGTCTACTTTGCCCAGAACTACCTTGCCCACAAGGGCGAGACCCTCGAGGGCAAGCGCTGCCTCATCTCGGGCTCTGGCAACGTCGCCCAGTACACCGCCGAGAAGCTCCTCCAGCTCGGTGCTGTCCCCGTCACCTTCTCCGACTCGAACGGCTACATCCTCGAGCCCAACGGCTTCACCCAGGAGCAGATCAACCACGTCATGGAGCTCAAGAACGTCAAGCGCGTCCGCATCTCCGAGTACTGCGCCATCTCGAGCACCGCCCAGTACTTCCCTGGCAAGAAGCCCTGGGAGGTCCAGGGCGACCTTGCCTTCCCCTCGGCCACCCAGAACGAGATTGACGAGGAGGACGCCAAGACCCTCATCGCCAACGGCGTCAGGGGCGTCTTTGAGGGCGCCAACATGCCCTCCACCAACGAGGCCATCGAGGTCTACAAGGCCAACAGCGTCATGTTCGGCCCCGCCAAGGCTGCCAACGCCGGTGGCGTCGCTGTCTCTGGTCTCGAGATGGCTCAGAACTCCCAGCGCCTCCAGTGGACCCGCGAGGAGGTTGACAGCAAGCTTGAGAAGATCATGAAGGACATCTTCGACAACTCTCTTGCCGCTGCCCAGAAGTACGACCTCAAGGACGACATCCAGGCGGGTGCCAACATTGCCGGCTTCATCAAGGTCGCCGACTCGATGATCCACCAGGGCTGCGTCTAAAAACGTGCATTCCCCGACACACCTTTTGTTTATTAACAAGGCGCGATAATCTCCGCATTTTCCAGCTTCTCCCTTCCATCTTTCTGTAGCAACTATTCAACTTTCTCCAAAGATTGGTGTAAAAAATCCATATTAACCAAAAAAAAAAAAAAAAAAACTTGCAAGCATGAAGCAGCACTGCCGCCGACTACCGGACGGGCTTTGCGGCCAGGCTTCCGGCAGGCCATATGCAGGGGATGCCATGCACAGCGGCGCTGCTGGCTCGCTGCGCCAGCACGCGTTCGCCTGCTGAATCTGGCTACGCTTTGGAGGAGCCTGCGGGCCGTCCAGCGGCACAAGTGAGGGAGATGAGCTCTTTGTATTAATTTTACAAGACAACCTAAACACTGCAACGCTACATTTCTTCCCCATGGCAGCTTCCTGCCAAAAGGATATCCCAGCAAGGGGCAACAGCCCAGGAGATTGAATGAGGCGGAGTATGCCACATCGCAGACTCGTTTAATGTCGTCCAAATATTGATAAAAGCGCGCACCGCCGCACAAAACAGTCGCCGAGGCCCAGCAAACGCAGCTGCCGAGCCGCAGAGCGACCGCTGCTACACACCACACGAGGCAGCTTAGAGAGCGCGCTTGAAGGACTCGATCTTCTGGCGGACACGGTCCTTGCGCTGCTTGGCGTTGAGGCGCGAGCGGTTGTACTTCTTCTGGCCAGCGGTCTTCTTCTCGGTGGGCTTGGGAGCAGGGTCAGCACGGATGGCCTTGTGGGCGCTGGTGTACATATCCTCAAGGTCGTCGGCGGAGACACCGGCGGCAATGAAGCGAGAGAACTGGCGCTTGTAGCGCTCCTCGTCCTCCTCCTTGAGCGAGCGCATGTACTCGGCAACGTGGCCACCGTAGATGTAGTCGCGGAGGGTCTCGGCGTCGAGCTCCTTCGACTCGGAGTCGTAGCCAGGGAAGCGGCGCTCGGAGTGGGGGACAAAGATGCCACCGTCGGAGGCACCCTTCATGGCGGCGAAGACCTTGGCACCAGTGGTGGTGCGCTTAAGACCAACATCAAGGAAGGCCTTGAAGGGGCGGGGTCCATCCTCGATGGCCTCGACCTCCTGGACGGAGCCGTCGATCTCGGGGAAGCCCTCGTACTTGTCGGCAAGGTTGAGCTTGGTGAGAACACGGCGGGCAACAAGGAGACCGGTGGCGTAGGCAGCAGCCCAGTTGGTCAGACCAACCTTGACGCCGTAGCGGGGGAGCTCGTGCGAGTAGGCAGCAGCGAGAACAACATCACCCTGGATCTTGGCGTAGACGATCTGGCAGATAACGTCGGTGTTGGTGAAGCGGACAACAAGACGGTACTTGGGGGCGTTGTACTTGTTCTTGGCCTGAGCGATAAGGCGCTTGCGGGCGAAGTAGTCGGTCTTGCCCTCTACAGATCAACAGCAGGACAGCCAGTCAGACAGGACTTAGTTGCATGTTCGCCAGTGCGCAGTTGCGCTTTCAGCGATACCAGCACGTGCCAATGGCGGTGCACTTTGCGCTTGCGTTTGGAATCTGGGTTCAGATAGGGGCGAAAGAATACTTCCCCACCAGGCGACACACTCGTTGGAGGTCGCTTGAATCGGATGAACTATACTTTTTTCAATCATCATTGTGCCAACGCAGCGCACACATAAGTTCCCCAGCGCAACACTTACCACGGCGACGGCGGAACTTGACCTGGTAGCGCTTGAAGTACGCCTTGTTCTTCTGTTGCTTAACGAAAGGCTATAGCGATTGAGAAATGCGAAATGCACGTTTGCGAGAAATTAGAAAAAAATTCCACATTCAAGATTCGCACAAAAACCATGGGCTGGGCGCCTTCGTGATCCGCGCATCCGGCTGTCTGAGGGATGGATGGATGGATGGATGGATGCGCACGCCGATGGCGGATTCACGTTTTGTCTGTTCTGATGCCACTCATACGTACCATGATAGATGCAATCCAAATATACTCCGCTGGAAAAAGAGAAGGAATCTCTGCTGTCTCGCCGTTGAACGCACCTTAGGCAAACCTCCTTCGCCCTTTCCAAAGCAAAAAAAATTCAACCGTGCATATTGAAATCGGCTCGGCTCGCTTGATTGGTGAGCCAGCTTGGTCGCTTACAGGTGCATTGGCAGGTGGTGCCAGAACATGTAAATGCCAGTATTCCCACAAAAAGCAACAGGACAAAGAAAGAGGGAAAGAGGGTATTGAGAGCAGGAGAAGCATAAGCGAGGTGTTGACAGGGTGAAAAGAGAGAG
>MU604079.1:0-34065 GCA_025201845.1 Martensiomyces pterosporus | reverse complement strand
CCTCACTCGATTTGACAGTTGCACAGGGTCCAACACACACTCCTACCTTGCCACTGTTCAAGCTATTCATAGATTTACTTTGTCAGTACATGTTAACAGATTTTGATATTTCACATTACACATCCTGTGTAGGTATTGGAGCAGGTGTATGGTGTGCATTAGGGCAAACACATAGTATGCTGCATTCATAAAAGACAGCCAGCCTTTCCACAGCAGCCCCTTGTTGTGAAAAATTGGCATATAGCCATATTTGTCCCCACTCCCCGCTCTCCACCTTCCTTGCATTTAAACTATGTAAGTGCAGGTTTGGGGTTTTTTATCTTGGCGAATGCTGATTCTAAGAACACAGTAACAACTGAGCCGATTTATTCCTATCAAGCAATCCAAAGCTACACTAATGTATGCACATAAAACGAGTACCGGTCAAACCACATTGGCTGAGCAGCATTAAGGCTGGGCGATGCTCACTTGACCTTTCCGTTATTGGGGTCAAGCTGCGACTAGTGATGCCAGCTTTCCTTATCAGGGCAGTTGATGATGGCGCGTGGGAAAAAGTCTGGTAAAGGAAAATGTAATAATGCAGCTCAAGCGAACTGACCAGTTTCCCACCGCATTGCCCTCTTTCTTGTCTCTGCTTTCTCGCATTTTATTTGCAGTTTTTCTTTGTTTATTGCACGCCTGCTTCTCTGCTCTAAAAGCGCGCTTGGAAAATGCTTCGCTCCCTATTCACCACTCCTTCTGTCCGCATCGGCCATCAGCTGCGTTCAAATATCGCCCATGCCAACAACACTGCACAGCTCTTTCGTTTCGTTTCAACCACGACTGCTTCTACCGAAGAAATCACACTGACACGCCACACCGGAGCCGACAAGGGGATCGTCACACTGACGCTCAACAGACCCAAGGCCAAAAACGCGCTATCTCGTAGCTTGGTCAGCTCTTTCCGCAGCGCTTTGGAGGATATTAGATTTGACCGCGAAGCACGCGTCGTGATTCTGCGCAGCGCCGTCCCCGGAGTGTTCTGTGCTGGAGCCGACCTGAAGGAGCGCGCCACAATGTCGCCTGTGGAGGTTGAGCAGTTCCTCCACAGCATGAAAACGGCGTTCAAGGAGCTCGAAAACCTCCCCCAGCCAACAATTGCCGCCCTAGACGGCGCTGCACTGGGAGGTGGCTTTGAGCTCTCGCTTTGCTGCGATCTGCGTGTGGCTGGCCCTAGGGCACTCTTGGGGCTGCCAGAGACCTCCCTGGCTATTATTCCGGGCGCTGGCGGCACGCTGAGGCTGACAAAGTTGATTGGCCCATCCCAGACGAAGGCGCTGGTGTTCACAGCAAGACGCTTGGGCCCTTACCCTGCTCTGTCCATGGGCATCGTCAACGATGTTGTTGAGCCAGCAGAGTGCATGGACGAGCAAAGCGCTGGGGACCATGGTCTTGGGTATGAGCGGGCTCTTGAGTGGGCTAGGGAGATTCTGCCCAATGGGCCGATCGCTGTCCGCATGGCAAAGAGGTCTATTGACCATGCAAACAGCGTAGATCCTGCCACTGGGCTGGATGTTGAGCAGCTGTGCTATGCACAGGTTATCCCCACCGAGGACAGACTTGAAGGCTTGCGTGCCTTTAAGGAGAAGCGCAAGCCCGTTTACAAGGGGTGCTAAAGCATGTCTTTTGTAGCTTTGCTGTTTTTTGTTACATTAGAAAGCCACGTCTACCCACAACCCACGTGATGTTGCCCCATGAGCTCGCCTGTGTCTAGGGCTTTGGAGCACGTCCGATATATTGTCTGTGGCCCTGTTCCGTTCCCTGAGCGGCTTTGAGGTTTCTGTCGCGTTCGGTTATTTACTCTAGCTCTGAAGCGCCTGCCAGCCATTACTGACATCATTCCTCCTGCCATTACTATTCAGCGTTGTTGAAAGAAACAGCATTCCCTTCTTCCCCTTCTCACTTACACATACCTTTGCAAAAAAGCACCCCTGGTAATTTGCATTTCAGAGGCAGCAGCGGCACCAGCAAGGGGACTAATTAGAGGCTTTACAATGGAAGCGACCCCACTAGCTACGGCAGCAGAAATAGAGTCTGAGACCGTAGAAGGTGTAGCCAACGGTGCAAGCACCATTGATCAGGCGGTAAACTCCTTCCATAAAGAGCACCAGAATATATTTGGTTTCGGCACTGGCGCTGACTCTGGCTCGGGTAGTGCTGGCACCGAGAGCAGCGAGGATATCAATGCTGACGAAGGCGAGGATATAGGGATGACGCGGGAAATCATGGGCTCTGATGATACGGAGAACTTGACTGCTAGCAGGGTCAGCTTTGACCAGTGGATGCACGACCACGCTGTTCTTGATGGGGAGCGGTCTGTAGAGGAAGCTGGCGAGCAGGATTACGGGTACGACGAGTACGAGTATGTGGATGGCTTGGATCAAAACGAGTCGCCAGGTACTGACATTCAGAATGCGTGGCTGAATGCCAAGAGCTCTTGGGCCGTAGAGAACGGCGACAACACTGAGGAGTCAGCTGCAGATCCGAACAAGTGCGGGGATGCCATTAGTATAGGATCGTCTGATGGCGATGATGCCAGCGACACCGATTGTGGTGACAGTACTGGGTACGACGAGGAATGCTACAACGAAGAGATGGCTGGCGATAGTGGAGGAGTGGATGTCGACGACTACCAGCCAGATACCACTGCTGCCAGCGCATGTGGGAAGTGCACTGCACTTCCTCAAAACCTGCAGATGGGGCTGCAAGGGTTTGCACAGCCAGTCGATGCAGGCCAGGATGTGCATATGCATCAGTTTGCGACAAGCGCCTTGGTTGGCACATGCGACAGTGTTGGTCTAAGCTTGGACCACAGCTTCACTGCGATGCCGTTGAATGCAAGCGACCAGGAGTCAGTGGCTAGTGCAATGCGCTTCTTGGCAGATATTGCTGGGCAGTCAATCATCGGTGGCGGTGAACCTGGTACATTAGTGGGTATGCAAGTCTCAAACTCTGAGTACGAGACAGCCTTGCCGTTGGAGGCAGCAGAAGGAATGGCTGAGATTTCAGACGAAAAGACATCCGGCAAACCTGCAGGTGCATACAAGAGACCACCACTGCCTCTGGAGAACACCGCACAGTCTCTGGGCGATATGCACAAGGCTATAAGTGAGTGCATCGGCAGGTCAATTGCCATTGCCGACGAAATATCTGCTGGCTGTGATGATGCAGAAGCAAAAACAGCCGTCATGGAACACCAGCAGCCTCCTATTACTGAATCCACAGCAGGCAATGACGCAGAAGGTACCAGCGGAGAGCTATACGATGATGTCATGGCCCTTGAGGAAGATTCGCGGGAAAGCATCGAGCTGGCTAACGAGACATTGTGTGCCTTCGAAAAATTCTGTACAGAGTCGATCGCTGAGCGGGACAAGCTGAATTCACAAATCGTCGTGCTCAACACAGAGATATACAGGCTCGACACGGAAAAATTAACGCTCAAGCACCGTATAAAGGAGTTGGAGGCGGAGTGCACCGAGCACTCTCAGAAAACTGACGAGCTGGAGTGCGGTTTAAAGTCGATAACAGAAGCCAACTCCAAAGAGATCGAGGACCTGAAGGCTAGAGTCCGAGCAGTCGCAAGCAAGGCGTCGTCGCTTTCAGGTGAGCTGGACTCAACCAAGCACAAGCTTGAGGAGACGCAACAGGTCCTTGCCGTAGTCAGCTGCGAGAGGACAGACCTGATTGGCAAGTGCAATGGTCTTGAATCGGATCTAGAGTCATTCACCGGCCGGCTGAAGAGCGAGCAGCTGGCTCACGAGGAGACCAAGAGAGCACTGCACGTCGCACGTGATGGGAATGCCAGTGAAGCCAGACGTGCTGAACTTCAGTCGCTCACTGTGAAGCTCGAGCAAAAGTGCACGGAGCTGTCAAAGAGGCTGGCAAGATCTCAAGATCACGAGCGGTTGCTTCTCAACAGCACTAGGGCTCTGGAGGCACGTTTAAGCGATGCTCTAAGAAGACTTGATGAGCCACAGCGGCCTGAGGACATATTGGAGGACCATCGGCGTGAGTGGGATGCTCAGCTCGTAGAGTCTAGGAAGCAGGCCAGGAACGCCCATGAGAAGCTGGTTGTGGCTGAGGAGAAGCTCGACGAAGAGAGACGCACGAACGCCATCTTGCGAAGGCGGATTGAGGAGATGGAGTCTGTCTACGCCAGGCCAGGTGAGGCAGCGAGGAAACGCAAGCGAGACACGAGCTCTACCGTTGGGCCTGACGGGTCTCAAGCTACAGCATCAGCTGATGATTGTGGTGAATCGTTTGCTGGAGCTTTGGATACCACACCAGTGTCCCTTTCCGGTACGAGTGACATGCAAAAAGAGGATGCTGTTGCCACGCCTTATTACACTGCGGCTGGGAGCCACCATCAGAGCGTAGATATCAGCACCCAGAATCCTCAGAAGTTGGAGAGAACGCCCTCGCTGTCTGCACTGCACACACCTGTGCCTCGACCTACACAGGCTGCTGGTGAACTCCACAAATACCTAAGCGAGGAAATCAAACAGGACCAGAATCGCTGCTGCCAGGCTGTTGTGAATGCTGGTGAGCATGCTCGCGATCGTCGGCGCAAAAATGGCCATCAAGCAGCACACCTAAATGCCGCAGCAGCGGACAAGCCTGTTAGCCAGCAGACCCGCCGCCTGTCTCATGCCGGGTCCACTGGCACTTCTCGTATCAGTCCAACCCTGGGCTCGAAGACGCCAGGTAGGCGCACAGCTAAAACTGTCGACAAACCAGTGACTCCGCGCATTAATCTCCGTAGCGACAGCAGCAACAAGCCTGTTGTTGGCTCGCTGTCGATATCATCCACCAGAAGATCCGAAATATTGAGAGACCTGAGCATGGCCAGAAAACAGAGGGAATCGCTTGGGATCAAAACGTCGGCGTCAAGTACACAGCGTGCGAGCACAACCACGCCGCCGCCAAGCAGGTCGCTTACAACGGGCATTCAGCGTGGGGGAAGGAGTCTTGAGTATAGAATGCTCTAGTTTTTCAAATACCTAACCTATTGCATTCCATTCAAAAATAGGTGCGCAATCTATATGGAAGGTAGAATCGCGTTACATCGAGTCTTCGGACGACATCTCCTCGGTGTACACCATAGAGATCTCTTGACGCATATCCTCGGCCATGTGGTTGAGATACTTGACAAAGCGAAGTGTTCCCTCGTCGCGCAGAACCAGCGAAAGAGAGTTGATCTCTGGGTAGATGCGTAGCAATTCGTCCTTGTCAGCGATATAGTGGGTGGCTCCGCCCCAGGATTCGTTCCAGTTGTCTCCCTCACCGCTCTTGTCCTTGCGCTTGGGCAGAAGAGAGAGAATCGCATCAAGACCATTGGGCTCTAGTGCCTGATCGTGGATTAGCGTGTAATGACCGTGCTCAAACTTGCGCACCTCCTGTGATCCGCCGACCAAGTCTAGGGACGTGAGGCTCGCGAGCAGTCGGGCGAAGCAGGTAGAGCGGAGGAACTTCGCTACCTCGCCTACTGTAGGCGCAGCGGCAGACGATGTGTCTGCCTCCAGGTACTGGCGCACATGCGCTGGACCTTGGAGCTTTGCCTTTGCCCAGTACTCGCTGTTGAGCTCGCTGGTGATCTTTTCATATACATCCGCGCGCAAAAAGTCTCTGAGCTCGACGCTGCTCTGCTCCAAGAATGTGTTTTGAACCTGTTCCTGGACGGATGCCTTTAGGTAGTCAGCGCTGATCCATTTGGCCCATTCAGCTCGGTCGTTATCTTCCGATCCGCTGTCACATGCACTCTCAAGCGTACTGGCTGTAGGGACCACTGATGGCGGCAGGGCCGGCATATGAGCAGCATCGGGGGTAACCCCGGGCGTGACAGGGCCATAGAACCACCCCGTCACCGACCACCTTTCGCCAGCCTCCTTCCTGACAGTGACCTCCTCAACCGTGTGATACGAGACAAGGCCAGTGAGGAAGAATCCGATCGAGTTGAACTCTGGCACGATCCTCTCCACGACCTTTGTTGGGTACCTATTCTCGTCGTTCCCAAACAACCCCAGCGCGCCTCCATCCTCTGCCGACCAGTCTTCATCGACCAAATAAATGATATACGCGATCTTGCGAGCGAGCTTTCCGCGATGAACATCGTCGTCGTGGCAAAGCAAATGGTCGCCTTTCTTGTATCGCTGTGCAGCCAGATCCAAGTACCCACGAGTAAGCTCGATGCCCGTAATTCTCTCCATAAACCCAACAAATTCTTCGCCAGCCAAATAGTCGCGGAGCGCCTTGATGTGCTTCATGCTGTTGAGCGCCAGATCGTCGGTTTGGTTGAACGAATAGAGGTCATTGGACCTCCGGTGCCAGCTGAGGCCCCTCAGCTCGTCCTTGAGCCCAAGAAGGAACTCCTTCGGTAGGACGTTGCGCAGCTTGCCCGTGTGGAAGGGACTGGCGACGATTATCCCCTCGCCAGTACCAGAGGGCTGGCTGATCATGCGTGTTTCGTTGAGGTCCATGTTGGTGTAGGCCTCACGGTAGGGCTTGGCGAACTCGTCGGTAAGGTACCATGGGTTGATGCGCACCGGCTCCATGTCCGCCGGTGTGGTGCTGCTTGGCGACCTCCGGCCGCTATGGGGGAAGTTGGAACGCGGGTTTACGCGAGCGCGCTTCTCTGCTGGCCGCTCTGCTGCACTGGCACTGCTACTCTTGGTCTCTGACATAATGACTCGAGCTGGCACAAAGAATAAAAAGCGAACAAAACCAAATGGCAAAGCGGAGACAGGAGGAAGCAAACTTTGCAGAGTTTGTCCAAGAGAATGAGCATGGCAATTTTTGCCAGCTGAGAGCGTGGCTGAAAACTTCATCTGCAAATACTGGCATTAGGGTGCTAGGTGGTTATCACGTGGACAGTCGCGTCGGGGACTGTGCGAGGTGAAAATGCGCATCGCTCCTGCGTCCCTTTTGGCGCTTTCTTTTTCGGCGCCTGCTTGAAATTCGCCTTTCCGATTTCTCTTTGCTTTATTATTATTATTCTATATTATCTTGTCGTTATTATCTTGTCCGGCTAGAGAGTCGTTTGCGGTTCGAAAGGCGGAGCAAGCCAAGTGACACAGCCATTAGCAATCAGCGCGATTTTACGCTCCTATTCGTACATCTCAATCACCTGGAATAAACACGAAAACAGGACTTTGAGACGCACGTCTCGACACTCGAGCTTCTTTGCCCTTTCCTGCTATCTGGCAGCCAACTTGCTAAGCGCAAAGGGAAGCGAGCCAGGAAAAAGCTTAAAAACGCACAATGTGGTCGACTATTCAGCGCGTACCTTCGCAGCCGCTCTCCTCTTCGGACACTCCTGGACGTACGCAGGTCCCTGGGACGCCAACTCCAACCGATGGCTATATGGGCAGTCAGCAGCAGCAGCAAACGAGCCCGCCGAGCATGGACGCCAACGGCGAGCACCGTCTTGCTGAAAACAGTGGCAGCGATGGTGCTGGCAGCGGCGGCCATGGGTACCAGCAACAGCAGGGCCAGCAGATGCTGCCCAACAGGGAAAGCAGGAGCAACGGCAACCCAGACAGTGACAGCAGTGGTATGGGTGGTCGTTCTGGAGACCGACCTGGCCAGAACGGCAATGGCGGCGGCAATGGAGACAGCAGCAGCGACAGTGGGAGTGGCGGAGCCAGTGGGTCAGACGGAGAAGAGTCCGAGGTTGAGGATCTGCCCCAAGTCACGGTCGATATGATCCCACTGAGCCTAATCGTTAGCCGCATGGTCACGTTTGCGTACACTGAGCTGGTCACGCTGGTAGAAACACTCCCCAGCCGCACTGAGTCCAGTCGCCGCGAAGAGATACTCAAATACGCCTGCCACATGCGCGAGCAGCTGACCAAGCTCCTTGTTTTGGTTCGCTGGGCACAAAACGCACCCCAGATACAGAAATGCCAGAACGTCATTGCGTACCTGCAGTCGCAGAACGAGTACTTTACGCGGTCTGTCGATGGGCTGTATGCCACCTACTTGTCTCTGCCGCAGGCAAGAGTAAGGAACTACGATGTGAGCAATGCAGTTGACGTGTTAACTACCGGCACATACCAGCGACTACCATCGGTTATCAAGGAGACGTTTGCGCCGCCACAAAAGCTGACAAGGACGCAAGTCAAGCAAACGCTTTCGGCAATCAACGATATTATCCGTGGTCGCATTTTGCGGGGCGAACCTATCCCTCTTGCTATGCGCCGCTACAAGATCTCGGGCGGACGCATCACCTTCACTGTGGACCGAGAGTTTGAGGTTACACTGACGCTTTTGCAGTACACGCCAAACATTCCCTGGCATGTCGTCGGCGTTCGAGTGCTAGTTGCTTGCGACAAGTCTCTCCCTGACGAGCAGCAGATCCGTCTGGATTCGCGGCAGATGGCAGAGCTGGCACAGCAATGCCAGGCCCAGCTCCTACTTCCAGACGGGCCTATCGTGGATGCCCAGCCCGCCAACGACACAGCCTCTCAGCAAACATCTTTGGTGAAGGACAGTAGTAGCAGCTCAGGCACTGGCAGTGTGCACCCACCCCAGCTGGCCAGACTCTACGACTATCTGCACATGCAGAGCCTTACAATCTTCCTGGAGACCATCGTCAAGCAGGCTGCTGTTCTCAAGCGCACTCGGTGGGAGAGCCTGCTGCAGATTGAAATGAGCCCCGACCGCTCGGTGCTAACCTTGAGGTACTGGACCTCACCCAGAGCGGCGTCTTCAGCGCACACAAGTGTACCTGCCAATGCCCCGATGCTTTCCGATAACACTGGCTCAGCGGCAGCAGCAAATGGCTCGGCGAAAGAAGGTGGGCACCAGGCAGCCAGCACTCTGCGTGGCAACTCGATCGTTTTCCGCCTGTGCCCGCTGCCTGTTCCTAGACCAATCCATGCCTCGGCAGTCGAGGGCCCTGATGCACTAGAGGCATTGCCACGAGACAACGCCAATGCTGAAAGGGGCGAATTCTTGCGCATCGAGCGGGACAGACGGAACTTGATCCCAAAGGTCGGGCTCAATGTCACTTGGACCGCGCAGTCGGGTCTTGCAGCGGCAAAGGTGTGGACACGCACTGTTTCACAGGCTAGCGAGATGGCGTCGGACCCAGAAGCAGCAGACAGCAGCGGTGCTGGCCTTGTGTTGGATGCAGAGACTGTGAACACGGAAAAGCTGCTAAGACAAGTCACTTGGCAGCACTCGCGCGATGTACTGCAGGCATTGAATGCATCAGTGGTCGCATCTGGGCTGTTTGACGAGGGTGCTGTAGAGCTACTGTATGTCGCTGCGTCAGGAGCAGCAAAGGAGGAGCAGGACCTGACCAAGGAGGAGGCGGATCTGGCTACCGCTGTGCCCAAGCTGCGTGCATGGTATCGCCAGAACGAGGGCGCGGTGGACATCACCGTTGATGCGTATACGGGTCGCCTGGTGGTGCGTGCGTCCGAGGTTGTCTCTGTGAGTGCATCACTGAGTGAGACAATGATCAGCCAGCTTGCAGACCAGCTGAACCGCAGTCCCTGGCGCCTGGCTGATCTTTTGGTTGATATGCGCTCGAGCTTGGCTTTGGCCGACTTGGACAGTTTGTCGTTCAGGTCGCTTGGGCTGCGCTCACTGAGTGCACAGTGTTCTGTTGCTCCCTCACTGCCTGGATTTGTACTGTCGGGCATATGTAAGCGTGCCGAGCTATCTGCTGGTCCTCATGGACACCACCACCCTGGAACCAGCACTCTTGTGGCGTCAGGTGTCGGCACAAAAACGAGCGCCCAGCTGAGCGGTGCTGGCTCTCAGGGAACGCCTCATATGGGGGGCCTGGGACACATCGGCGTTTCGTCGCCTGCAATGACTCCATCTGCTCTTAGCGGTGCACCGGGTATGCAGCAGCAGGGCTCCTCGTCAGCAGCTGCCGTTGCAGCGAATTTCCCCTTGCGTGTGTCTCAGCAAGAGGCCGATGCTCTTACACGCGATGTGGCCGGCGTCGACCAGCCGCTGAATAGAATCCGGTTCTATAAGATCGAAGGCACTGAGGGCGTTGAGGAGTATAGTGACCCTGCCATGGGCTCTGCGGCTGGAAGGCAGGGCAAGGGCGAGTGGTATCTGATGGTGGCAATGACGGACCGCCTGCGGTTCAGGCTTGTTTTGCTCAACCCGCATCCAACGGACCCCCTGATGTATGTGGTTGCGCAGGTCATTTCGCTCCAGGTTGACAGGCTGTTCTCGTCGGTTGCTCGCAGGCTGTTGGCTGAGAAGGCGTTAGACCCAACCATCTTTGCTAATCGATCGTCAGATGCAACGGGCAGCAAGCGCAACCGCGACACAACAGAGGGCAGTACTAAGGGCCAGCCTGCCAAAGCCGGTGCAAGCACGATTAGCAGCAGCGAGCGTGATGTTACTGAAAGGGTGGATGCAATGCTCTCGGGAAGGACGAGCATCACGCTTGACTACCTCAATGCACTTGCCTCCACGTGCCGCGCTCGGCTTGCACTGCGCCTTCTTCAAACCCAGCTCACCAGATGGCACATCCCCTACAGCTTCCGGATCCCGTCGTTCTCAACCTCTCCTCATGGACACAGAGCCGCAGTGTCAAAGGAGCTGTCTGTTGTTGGGCTCGACAAGATGGGTCTTTACGAACTGGATGAGCAGGTTCCTATTTTGTATATCCCTATTGCTGGCCTGATGCGTGCATCGCCGATCAACTGGAACGTCGCCAACCAGGGCGTGCTGCCGGATGAGGCCCGGCGCATGGTGTCCATCCGCATTGCATCGGATGAGCTGGACCCGTCGCTGCGCGCTGATCTTTCGCCGTCGACGCGTGTTGACCAGCACAGGCAGGCGGCGTTTGCTAAGATGGCCGAAGGGAATGTGCCGTTTGTTGACCGCTCGCGCTCGCTGTACACGCCTTTGTCTAACAGCGGGGCCCCGGTTGGCGGCCGTACTGCAGGGGACAGGATTGACGGACAGTCTGTCCAGCACGGCGCAAACCAGCCGTTCATCGGTCGCCATGTGATCCCTTGCCAGGTCATTGCTTCGATCCCTGTAGCCCTCGACGGATTGCCGGCGCTAGTGGCTCAGGCGCATGCAGACACGGTATATTTTGGAGCACACGCAGCGGCCGATGGTGGATACCACCGCAGCAACGACACCTCATCGTCATCGTCAGCAGCGGGAGCTACAGCTGCGGCAGATGAGAGGAAGGAATCTGGACGGAGCAAGGGCGGGTATAGCAAGATGGTGCTTGCGTATAAGCAAGTGGGCCGCGCCCTGCAGTGTCTGATCAGGGACTGGTCGGAGCACCACCTGATGATGCACATCGCGCGCCAGCTGTATGTGTGGGAGCAGCGTACTTTCCGCCGTGTGCTCGCATCGACAACGGCATACTACCCGTTCAATGCGGGGCCATACACGGCAGCAGTTGCAAACATGCTTGGGTCTTGGCGTGGCCACCAGTCGACGGAGCTTGTCATCCAGTGCGTCAACTCGTGCTTCCTGTCTATATCGTGCAGGGTGCCTTATCCGTTTGCTAACGACGATAGGGACAAGTCGCTCTACCCGCCGGGCTACCAGGACTCGGGAGGCAATGACTTGTCGTTCCATCTGACGTTGGCTGAGGTTGATCCGAAGACCAGCCAAATTATACGCATTGCCTCCACTTGGCCGTGGGTGTTCTCGCATACCGGAAGATCGGCACAGGAGGCCGTAGAGCGCAACCTGGGTCATGAAGAGCACCTGCGTGCTCACAAGATGGGCGCCAAGAATGTTGGATTCGAGTTGTCGACCAGCTTGTCTCGCTGGCTGCGCACGCTGCAGGCGAGGATCAATCTGACCGGAAATCCCCTAGCAGCGCTCTCTATCATCGTGCAGCTGATGCCTATTCACCATGTTGTCAGCTCGATCTCGTCGCAAGCCAGCATCCAGTCTCTGCTGCCCTCGCTCCAACTTGGATCTAAGGACTCCCTGATTCAGCTCAAGTTTGAGGGCTTGCTCGACGGTGATGAGATGGACGTGTCCACTCGAAGCAGCAAGGCAGCGCCCACGCCGGATCGCTTGCCAAATGCCGAGAACAAGGACGAGGCTGCCCGCGCGGCTGGCGAGCGTGCCCTGCCTATGGAGGACCAGTCGCACCTGGTACTGCGTCGTCTGGTGTATGCACACAACTATATCAGACAGGCATTCGAGTCCGTGGCGGATTTGAACGTCATGCACATGTACACAGCGGCAGACAACATTAGGCTGGTGTTCAACTCGCGCTATGTGGTCGACTTGCGCCTGGTGTCGAACGACCTGCTCCATTTGTCTGACGTGGTTGCTGCTGCCAGGTCGTTTGCTGGACCGCCAACGATTTACGGTGGCGCTTCGGTGGCCCCGCCCGCACCTTTGGTTACGGCAGCTACGGAGCCCATCCCGCTGTTTGCCGAGTGGCTGAATAACATGTCGAGCAGCATCAAGCTCAACTGGGAAAAGCTGGAGAAAGGCGTGTCTGCGCTGATGCGTCATGTCTATATAGCAGCACCTTCGTCGTCATCCTCATCGTCGTTGAGCACTGGCACTGGCGATGTGCAAGGGTCGGCTGACGCTAATAGGCTTAGCGATTGCGGCTGGCACCCAGACTTGGATGCCACCTGTATGGCGCTTGAGCCGGGAGAGAAGGTGCGCATGTTCCAGCGCAACATGTACAGATTGCGGCCTGATGCATCCAAGATTGAGCAGTTCTTGTTCAAATTCCGCGAGCTGAACAATAAGCAATACTCTGCGAAGTCGCCGACATTTGTGCCACTGCCGCCGTCGGCCATTCTGTGCTCCAAGTCTCATCTGGTCCCCATCCTGCGGTCGCTGATGCAGTGGATCTTGCAGTCGGTGCATGTGTTGGATTCGCTGGAGTCTGCTATTGTGAAGACGCAGGAGAGCTTTGTGCACGCAACGAGTGGTGGTGTGGCTAGGCATGCGGTCATGCTGTTTAGTGTCGACGAGCTCCTGGTCGATAGGCAGCAGATGATTGTTGGGTTTACTGGGTCCCGAGGCTCTGTGCGGTGCGAGTTTGTCATGAAGACTGGCGTAAAGCGCGACGATGCTGGAGAAGCCGGTGCTGGAGAAAGCGCCACGAAGGATATGGATAAGTCTATGTCGATGGACGCTGATGGTCAGCAGCAGCAGCAGCAGCAGACTGGCGATGCCAGCGCCTCAGCCTATGGCAACGACGACCCCGTGGCGCCTCTATTATCGGGGCTGTTCAGTGTGCCCGAGAACCTGATGGATGTGATGTGGGACGTGCGCATCTTGCCAATCGTGCATCCACCGAAGGGAGTCAGCGAGCGAGTGGCGACCTTTTTGGCAGAATCGTTCAACAAGCAGAAAACGAGCATTGGGCAGCGTGCAGGTGTTTTGGTGCGTCTGGCTGCGCTCCCTCCACACTTGCTGGAGGACACAGCAAAGATCGCCGTGGACATGAAGGGAAAGGTCGATGTGTGTGCCATCAGTGAGGGCCACGAGTACGAGATCAGGCTGGACGCTGGAAAGGCGGAGGCTATGTTTACGCTGAGGCTCTGTGGCTCGGACCAGAAGACGTGGGCCAGGGTTGTTGTTGTGTATGCGCTGCTGACGGGCGTTGCGCAAGTCAGGTATGTGCAGTATGAAACCCCTGCTCGAGAGGACGTTGTCCAGGTGAGGTTCAAAAAGACGGGCGATGACGGGAGGGTGGAGTCCGTGGCGATGAAGCCCGTGGACGCGTGGTCCCTGTGTCTGGATGGCGTTGTCAAGAAGCTCGACGATATGACGGCGTTCACGCTGGATAACGGCAAGGACGGCAAGTCGCGCTGGTTTGACATTGTTAGTAGCCTGTATGCCGCGCAGCTGGAGCAGCTGGGGCTTTAGGGCAGCAATAATTTCGCTCTTTTGCTGATATTCACATTCGTATTTACACAAACGCCCTCGTGCACAGCACCGAAAAATGAAGGAAAAAAAGTGGGAGTGTCGCTCGCATGGTAGTAGCACACCCGTCAACGCAACATAGTCACGAAGGTACGGCTTGCTTAGGAATATGCGGTCGCAATAGCCCAGGTTCGAGCTTTTCTAGTAGCCTCCAGTCCCCCCTTGCGCCCCGGGTCGCGCTGCCGGCCTGGCGAATGGCCCGCACAAGAGACTGCACAGCTAAGGAGTCTCAATTGCGCGGAGTCCAGTCGCGTCATAGCAGCTGGCAGGCAACCACGGGGGTTGGGGGAGGAGCGGAACCAATCCTGGGCCTATGGCTCTAGGACGCGTTGGTACGCGAACTGTACACTATGGAGCAAGTGCTTCGCATGGCCCAATCCGGCAGCACAGACAGACTGCCCACAGAGCACCCGTGAGCGAGCATCAGCCTCCAGGAGGCCGTACCTCGCAGGGGTCCGAGGCGGAGTCCGCGTAACTGCCGCGCATCCCCAACAAGGCTTTGAACCCGGTGCCTCGCGTGCGCGGGCCTGGGTTGCAGCGACAAAAGCAGAGCTGGTGAAGCTGCAAAGCCTAGTTTTTTCCAGAACTGTCCAAACAGTAGCAGATCCAGTGCATAGCCAGTCCTCCGTATAGCGAGAGACAGTCGTCACCGTGCTTGCTCCTGCAGCACCTGCCTGCAAGCGTGTAGTGGGAAAATGCGTAAAAACTGCGCTTCTGCAGCCACCTTGTTTTGGTTCCAAGCTGCTCCTTCTGGACACATGCAACTAGGAACAAAAACAGGAACGGGCTGCAGAGGCCGCTAGCATGTTCTAAATGGAGAAGAGTGAAGGTTTGGCGCCGGGGTGCATAGCTGACAACACTGCTGCATGCCATGATGCATGCTGAATACCACGCGATTTCATCCGTTTTGGTCGACAGACCATCACGCTACCGCTTGCCCTTACACACAATGACATGATCTCCTGATGCCGAGATGCAAGAAACTAGGGTGCGTCGTGCTTTTCGCGCACACTGCAAATGCTTCTTTCTCCAGGAGCAAGCGCATCTACAGTGGTTTTAGTCTGTCTGTGTGCGGTGCTGGAGAAACTTTGTGCTGTTGCTGCAGGAAACCCCGTAGCGAGTAACAACCACCACAGATCGATGCTCATTCTGCCCCAAAAGCCAGCACACAGGGTACTCGGTTACTCGCTGGGCGCAGCGATCCAGCCAGTTACCCAATGGGTTCATGTGAAGCGCCAGCGCTGCTGCGTTCTTCGCCGCGCCGTTTGGCGGATGCGCGAAATGAGGCGAAATGAAAAGAAGGCATGGGATTGGCATCCTTGTGCGCACAAAGCAGCAGGCGCGTAAGCCTCCCACCGTGTGTGCCCAGGAGCGCACCTCAATACGGAAGCAGGTCCATATGGTAACTGCTCCAGCGCTTGTCTTACCCGGGTGCCGCAGAGCGCCATCATTTGACGCACTCCTCAAGATGCAAGAGGCTTGCGGAAGAGGCAAATCCTCAATGTGGCACTGTGGATGGCCAGTGTGGTGCGGTTGCGCATTTTTTTGGCGTGCGCGATGGGGGTGTTGCAGCCCGGGGAGCCCCACCCGCCCCTTCCTGCCGCTTTTCTGCTCCGTGGCTGCCTGAGTAGAATGCGCGCCCGCAGGCGGGCTTTCGCTTGATGAGCTGTTTTTGTCATATGCTTTTCACACTGAGTGTGGGAGCGAGCGGGATGCTGGTATGCAGGCAGACAGGAGAGGAAGGAGGCCCGCATTGTGGAGAACTGATAGGGCTCGTACCCTTTTCTCGCCTATTAAAGCCCCAGCAGCCTTCTCCCCTCCACCACCACCCTCTTTCTCTCTATCTTCCGCACCCTCGCTTGGCCTTTTCTTTTTTTGCTACTTTGACTAGCCGTCTCCACAACACCGCTCCGGGCTCGCAACACACAGCTTCTGCTTGCATCTGCCACTTGCTAAAAGTTATTTCGCCATGGCTTCGATAAAGACGTCTTCCGCAGCCCAAAAGTCGCTCTCGCAGCCCTTGTACAGCAAAATGGAGGTGCAGTGCGCTGATCCAGACCTCAAGCGCGAGGCCCTCAGCGAGCTCTTCGACCACTGCATGGCGCCGATCAGCACCCTCCCGCCGGCCACCCGCTGCCTCTCCTTCAACGGCAGCCGCACCAGACCCCTCTCTGCTGCCCCGCTGTTAGACCTGGATCTCTCGCCGTCGTCCTTCTTGCCCAGCTCGCCCGAGTCTGGAGCCAGATCAGTGGTTATGTCGCCTGTTATGCCGGCAAACGAAGCTGGTCCGTACTTTAACACCCAGCACGCCTCTTGCGACTTTGCCCAGGACAAGGAGGAGCAGGAGCAGGAGCAGGAGGAGTGTGCAGCTGTGGGTACGTTCGCCAGCCTCCGCAGAAGGCTCTACGGCGGCGACCTGCACCCCGAGGCGGCAGCTTCGGTGTCGTCGCTGCACCGCGATTGATCTTTGCTCCCTGTGGATTGTTTACATTGAGCACTGGGAGCTGGCAAGGATTGGGGGCTACGAGTCGCTTGTTTACGCTTAGACAGCTGCTTTGTTGTCGTCGCACCAGGTTACTGCTTGTCCTCCCTTCGTCCCCTCATTTGGGTGTTTACCTTCTGGGGCCTGAACTTGTATATATGTTTTTCTTGTAAACAAAGGGGAGTGTGGCTCCCTTGGCCGCCTCCCTCAAAGTGGCTGCCTGTTTGCACTTTGCTTTCCTGTTTCTTTTTATAAAATATTGCTAGATATAAATGCATTTGTCGCCTGGCTTCTAAATGCCGCTGGATCCTGCGATAGGTGTAGTCACGCTGCTGAGCTCTGAGCAGCAAGGACCACCTGACAGCGACGAAATAATATGGCCACTTGAAGAGGGTTAGGTGCCCCTCCTGACTAACAGCAGCTGTTGCACGCTCTGCTCGTTGCTGCTTATTTTTACCCAGGACCCGAGGCGAAATGATAACTCGCCCCTGCCCCTCACCCTTGCATGCATAGGGGGAGGGCCTGATTGCCTCGGCGTTTTGTGGGTAATGGGTGATCGCTGAGGCCGTTTCAGATCAGCGAATGGCAAAGGTTGGAGGTGGAGGTCTTGGAGCTGAGTTGTACTGCTTTCGCAAGAACAAAATCCCCCTGCGGCCACCTCTTGGCAAGACTTTGGCTGAGCCGTGTTTGGTTTCAGATAAAGAATTGTATTTCTGCCAACTGCTTTTCTTTCTCAGGTCTGTCTCCATCTCTTCCATTTTTATCCATCTCGTACTTGACGCTCAAGTGCTACTCTTTTCTTTTGAAATGGCGCGCGGGAAAAAGTCAAAGGCAAAGTCAAAAAAGACACCTGCGGCAATTGCACAGTCTAATGTGCATGGCAAGCAGCCTGCTTCTGTTATTGCTGAACAGTCCGAGCCTCTTCTACCCTCTTCCAGTCAGTCCACTGTTCCTGACACTGCTAACGCAGCCACTGCAGTGCCTAGCTACGGGTCTATCAGCCACTCAAACTCGGGCGCCGCACCACGGCAAGCGGAGGCAGGTAAACCGTTGCCTGTGCGTGCCGAGAAAACACTTGACTCCAGCGGAGATATTGCAGAGGATGGCGGCAACCACAGCGGGCAAGCAGCAGCCAGCACAAACGGTGGCGCTGAGAATGAAGGCTGCAGTAGCAATCAGGGAATGTCGCCCTGCATTCGTTGCCAGCACATCATCAGCCACGCCCACAACGACTCGTCTTCGTCCTCCCTAGCATCCAGCATCACAAAAGCCGAGGCAATGCTCGTGCCCCGCTTCGTTGCCGCACAAATGGACGAGCAGGGGCTCAAAGACGTGTCGCAAAGGCAGGGGGCCAAGGTAGCCTCGTTCTATGAATCCCAGAACGAGCTGATTGCCGAACTTCTGGGCGTCAACCAGCAGCATACGGACGATGTGCTGGAGCTGCAGTCAGAGCAGAGAAAGAGGAAACAGAGGCAGGTGGATATGGCCGTGCGGGTGTCGGTGTTTGTCAACGTTCTGGTGGTGCTGGCACAGCTGTATGCGGCCATTTCGTCAAAGTCGCTCTCGCTGTTTGCTACTATGAGTGAGGCCATGATGGACCTCCTGTCGTCAATCATTCTGCTCCTGGCATCCATGGCGGCGCGCAGGAGGGACCGGTTCTCGCTGTATCCGTCGGGAAGATATAAACTGGAGACCATTGGGGTGATCGTGTTTGCGGTGCTCATGGGCACGTTCTCGGTCGCCCTCCTGGCAGAGTCCATCAGCGCCCTGTTGTCGGCAGACCACGCGCCCAACAATCTCTCGCTGTATGATGCAGCCTGCGTTATCATGGCGCTGTTGGCCAAAGTCGGCTTGTTCTTCTACTGCTACACATTGCGCGAGTACCACGCTGCGCATGTGCTGATGATCGACCATAGGAACGACGTGTTTGTCAATGCGTTCGGACTCACCATGGCTATAGTGGGCAAGCATCTGATGCCCTGGATGGATCCCATGGGCTCCCTCATCATCGCCCTGATGATCCTCAAGTCCTGGATCGAGGAGGCGTGGGACCAGATCAAGCTAATTGTGGGCATCAGTGCTGACCCGCACTTGCTGCAGGTGCTCACATACACGGCCCTCACGCATGACCCGAGGATCGAGAAGGTCGATCGCGTGGTGGCGTACCATTCAGGCGCCAAGCTGTTTGTGGAGGTGGATATTGTTATGCCGCCGGCTACTCCGCTGGTTATGTTGCACGATGTCGCAGAGTCGTTGCAGGAGAAGTATGAGAGGATGCCTGGAGTGGGCAGATGTCATGTGCATGTGGACTACGAGGTGACGCACAGATCTGAGCACCAAAACGCCGAGGCATGAGAAGCAGCCAGGTCAAAAGCATGCATTCTTTTCTCTCCTTTCATATATTTCGCGATTCCAAAGGGGCAGCTGTGCCTTGTTCGTTGTGCTTGCCAGGGCACTAAAAGCACTTGGCGCTCCTGTCGCACTCCCTTTATATATGCCCGAATTCTTGGAATAAAGGTCATTTATAAAAGTGTGTTTCGGTGCAAGCTCCTGGATCCTCGCTGTACCAGCAGAGCAAGCACACTACGCTATACACTTTGAGGCTGCTTAGTGCCAATTGAAAATGTCTAAAGATAGAGTGTGGAAAGATGGAAAAGATCCGCTGCCATAGCGGTGGCCGCGCCACCCTCGCCCCTGGTTTTTGGATGCCAAGAACGGCGAGTGCAGTGCTGGGATACCAACAGAGACACCGCCCATGCAACCTTCCTCTCAGCCAGGATGACGTTGCCCAGCGCTCGCTTCTCGGCTATACTCGCAGCCGTACCACAAAGCCAGAATTAAACCGCAGGTATCTGATAGGGATTAGTAATACTGCACCTCTGGGCTTCGGCCGCCCCTTTGTTATATACGCATTTGCTAAGCAAGCAAACAAACGAATCAAGGAAAATGGCCAGGAGCAGTGCGGCCGCGAATAGGCGCCGCGCGTCTGCAGCCTGTGCGCCCAGCACGCCCTGGCTAAACTCTGAAACTGTGGAAACTTGGCCTGCCTTGGCACACAGTCACCCGCTCATTGTCAGGAACGCGCCTGTTTTCCCTAGGCCTCGGCTGCGTGGTCGCTAAACACTCGGCCGCCTTGCGGGCTGGGATGGCTTGCGCTCGTCACGAGCTCGCTGGCGAACGGGCCGCCGAGATCGGCACCGCCACCCTTATTTATATTAGTGCACGAACTGTAAAATGTTGCACACCCTTTCCGCATCACCTTGCGCATTACTAGCAAAGTAGTGGAAAAAATTTCATGTTTGGGTGCAGTGGAAATCAAGGCACGGCAAGATCGACCAAGATTATTTTGTGCTAGGGAAAGTGCACAACAAAAAAAAAAAGACATCTGTGGATAAGCAGGGCTTTTCTTTTCTTAGGGCAGAGACACTGCCAAGACCCCAGACGAGTGTAATCTGGTGGCTGGGTTATAAAAGCGCTCAGCCAGCTCGACTGTCTCCATCTAAGCACCAACCAAACGATACACAGCAAAGAACTCGCCAGCAGTACACAGTTACCACTTTCGCTCCTGACATACACTCCTTGCCCTTTCTTGTCAAGTGCTCTCAAGCTACACTCTGATCGCCTCCAACGAGCCTGCTTACCTGGGCATCAGCCACCGACGGTTCCATTCACGCGCCGCTAATTGCCGCTTACCGCAAACCTCTACCAAGAAAACTCACAGAGGCATCTGAACAATGTCCACGTTTGACGAAGAAGCCATGACTGAGGGCATCCCGACGCCCATGGGGGCTACTTCCCCCGATCTCTCAAACTCCGAGGTCGTCCTCAAGTGGGATAACGTCAAATACGAAGTAAAGTCCAAGGCCGGCAAGGACTCGGAATGGCGCACCATTCTGCACGGAATCACCGGCGAGGCAAAGGCCGGCGAGGCCATCGCCATCATCGGGTCGTCCGGAGCAGGCAAGACCACCCTCCTCAACGCGCTGGCTGGCCGCATCATCGGCGGCCGCCTTTCGGGCACCATCCTGTACCGCGGCGCCAAGCGCGATCCTGGCCGCTTCAAGCGTGCCACGGCCTACGTGCAGCAGGACGACATCATGCACCCGCTTCTTACTGTCAACGAGACACTGTCATATGCCTCCAAGCTGCGCTTGCCCAACAGCCAGTACACTGCGCAGCAGAAGAACGAGCGCGTCGAAGCAGTCATTAAGCAGCTGAGACTGGAGGGTGCCAGAAACACCCAGATTGGCGATGCCAAGACCCGCGGAGTCTCTGGCGGTGAGCGCAAGCGCGTCAGCATTGGCACCGAGCTCCTCACCGACCCGCGCCTCCTCGTCCTCGACGAGCCCACTTCTGGACTGGACAGCAACTCGTCGGAGCTTGTGGTCGAGCTCGTCAAAAAGGTCGCTGTGGAGCGGCGCATCGCCACCCTGATGACCATCCACCAGCCCAGCGCGCGCATCTTCAACATCTTCGACAAGGTCATCCTGCTCTCGCAGGGCCGCGTCGTCTACTTTGGCCCCACCAGCACAGCAATTGACTACTTTGCCACCATCGGGTACCAGTGCCCCGTCCACGAGAACCCTGCTGACTACTTCGTCGACCTGATGACCCTTGACTACCGCTCCCCCGAGACCCTGGAGCAGAGCAAGGCGCAGGTTGCGCAGTTGGCTGAGAGCTTTGCGCAGTACGCCTCGTCTCAGGCTGCGCTCAACAGTAGTGAGAAGCTCTACGCCAACGAGCAGGATGTCTCATACTCCACCGACTTGACCGCTGCTGGAGACACGGCGATCCCCAAAAACAACTGGTTCTACGAGTTCTCCACTCTGGCACGCCGCGACTGGCTCAATGCCACACGCAATGTGCCGTTCCTGATGGGGCAGATCGTGCAGTCGGTCTTTATGGCCCTGCTGATCGGGTTCATGTTCTTCTACCTCAAGCACGACTCTCTCAGCGTGCAGAACCGCCTGGGTGTCTTGTTTATCATTGCTGTCAACGCCACATTCCCCATCGTCATGCCCACGCTTAGCATGTACATCAGCGAGCGCGACATCATGATCAGAGAGCGGTCGTCGGCCACCTACCGCGTCACGTCGTTCTACTTCTCCAAGGCAACCACATTCATGCCCATCGCGCTGATCTCCAACACATTCTTCTTCATTGGCGTGTACTTCATCAGCCACCTGACGTTTGACGCCGGAAAGTTCTTCATCTCCCTGGCTGTCTTCTACTGCATGAGCCTCGTGTCCATCTCGTTCATGCTGATGGTCGGCTCGGCGGTTGAGAGCTTGGAGATTGGATTCGTCATTGCCCCTGCCGTTCTTACTATCCAGCTACTCTTCGGCGGTCTGTTCGCCAACCCTCATTCGATCACCCCTGTGCTCAGGTGGATCCGCTGGGTCAACCCTGTTCAGTACGCGTTCTCGGCGTTTGCCCAAAACGAGTTCTCCGGCATGACCTTCTCGTGCTTGGCTGGCACCCAGTGCTACTCCACTGGCGAGCAGGTCCTGCAGACATACAGCCTGCTGCGCTTCACCATCTACCAGGATGTCCTGTTCCTCTTGCTCCTTGGTGCTGTTGACTACGCCATTGGCTATGCTTTCCTCCGCTGGAAGGCCAAGCCCAAGTACATCTGGCTTTAAGCACAGATCCTTCCACACTGTCCAGTTCGGATTCTAATTCTTCTTGTCTGCCTCTATTTCCTTTTTGTTCAACCAGCCCTTTCCCTCGTATATATGCTGTTAACTAAATGCCCTATAGATATATAAATATTTCAAACGCACAGAATTGCTTCTACTAGATGATACCGCTGCTTCTTTCTTGTTTACCAGCGCCGCTCGTTCTTGCGTGCAAACACCTCAACTAAATCACGCCTATCTTCCTTCATCATCGTCTTCAACTCCTCCTCCACACCCTGCTCCTTGCCGAGCAAGAACTCTCCGGCAGCCGTCGCCACCGACGCCGCCATAAACCCTTCGACAACCGACTTGAGCCCCTCTCCCGTCTGCTTGAAATCCGGATACGCATTGGCCTCCAGCATAAACGCGTTGCAGTCCTCGTCGACCAAAAAGTCGAACCCAAACTGCTCGATGCAGTTGGGCCACGCCTGGAACGACGTAGTCTCATTCGACACGGCCGCAAAGGTATCCGCCAGAATCTCGCAAATCTGATCGAATACCTTGTCCAATTTCTCCCTGGGCAAATCCAAGTTCCAGAACAAGTCGACCGCCTTCGACTCGTCAAACGAGTCCTCCTTAGCCTGCAAACATGTGTTTGTCAGGTGTGCCCGCTGGTCGTCCAAATCGCCTGCCGAGGCCTTGTAGGGGTGCGGGGCAAAGAGGGCCAGCATGTGGCGGTACACGAACACGTTGAGGTCGCCGACAGCCAGCACATAGGTGCGAATGTGGAACTTGCGGTCGCCGTGCGAAGGCAGCAGAAGCGGGCGGTTGATGTACCGCTGGATGACCCACTCGCGGATCTGCGACACCGCCTCGTGCGAGAACCCAGTTGCACCTTTTCCCCTCCCACCCTCCTCTCCTTCTTCCTCTCCTTCCTCTTCTCCTTCCTCTTCTTCTTCCTCTTCTTCTTCCTCTTCTTCTTCGTCGCTCTCAAACTCCTTTTCCAGCAACTCCTCCAGCCTCTCCCTGGTGTCAAACACATAAATGCCAGCGCCGCGCCCAGTCAACGATGGCTTCAAGATAAACTGCTCTCTCTCCCTCGGTTCTTCGATATCCTCGTTGGCCCTCATGCCGTTCTCCACCTCATAGCACTCCATCAGTGCCTCGTCCAAATAATCAATATCGTCGAGCTCAAAGATCCAGGTTTCGGGCACGCCTTTGTTCAAGATCGAATCGGGGTGCTTGGCCGTGTACAGCTTGATGTTAAATGCCATCTGCGCCTTGCGGATCAGTCCTTTGCGGATGCAGTAGGCGTTGGAGAACACGGTGGTGGAGCGGTGCACGGTGTCCCAGTCGATCTTCTCGTACTCGCGCCAGTGCATTAGGAGGCCGGGCTCTTCTTGCGTCCCCGAGGCTGTGGATGCGTCGAACTCTGCGCCAGTCTGCGTGCCGATTAAGGGATTGTATTTGGCCAGGGTCTTGCAGAGAATGCCCTGGACGTAGGGCTCGTCCATCTCAACAACGACTGTGGCTACTCTTTTCTCTGCCATTTTGTTTTTTGTTTTCTAGGAGCAAGCAGGATATATTGGCAGTGTTTTTGCAGAAGCGCATACGAAACAACTAATCGAAAAAGAGCACTGGAAAATGCAGTGATTGTATTAAATGGGCTGTTAGTTGATCTGTATGGGAGAAGGCCAGCATCAACCCCGCGATCGAGCATTTCGGATATCGAACGCGTCTAGGCACTGGCGCCAGTGCGTTTACCGAGCTCCCTAATCGTCCTTCTTTTCGGCAGCAGGCTTGCCAGCAATGGATGACGGTGACGCATCCGCATTTTGTTCAGCAGCAGAGGCCGAAGCGGCCTTGTAAACGCTCTTGCCACCCGTCTTCTCCACAAAGTCGCGCGGCTCCAGCCCACCCAGCCGCCCAGTGGGGACATAGGGGCCAGCTTTAACAACAGCCTCATTCCACCAGCTGGCCATCCGGTCGAAATACCCGGGCTGGGCACACGTATCATTATGCTTGCCATTCGGGAACTCCTCCCACACAACCATCTTCTTGCCTTCATCTTCAGCCGTGCTCCTCGACGCCAGCTCAAATAGCTTACGCATCTGCGGCGGCGGAATCAAGTCGTCCTGCAGCCCGGAGAGGAACAGGATGGGCACCTTGCTGACTTTGCGAATCGTCTTCTCTGACTCCCACTTCTCCGACGCCAGGAACGTCACGTACTTCAAAATGGGCATGACGCTGGGGATCAGCTTGGGAATGGAGAGGAACGTGTTCTCCAGCATCAGACCAGCAAACTCCGGCTCATTCGCCGCCACAAGGTCGATGGCTACGGCGCCGCCCAGCGACTGTCCGTAGGCCACCAGCTTTGTGTTTGCCGTCAGCGGGTGTGAGCGCACAAACTCGAGCGCCGTCAGAGCATCCGTCTTGAGTCCAGCCTCCGATGGATGGCCATCCGAAAGGCCATATCCGCGGTACGAGAGCATGAATACGTTGCATCCCAGTTTGTCGTACATCAGCTTGGCAATCGGCAGCCTGTGGCCCATGTTTCCTGCGTTGGCATGGAAGTAAATGATGGTCGGTGCGCGCTTCGTCTCCTCATCCGTTGCCCTCTTGATCAGATATCCGCGGATAAGAACCTTGTCTGCTGTCTCCAGCCTGATATCATCAAAGTGCGGCATGCCAAACTGCGAGGGCAGCGATACCCTCTCCCGCGACTTTGCTGGGAACCCGGCTGGGTAGACCATGTCGCGCTGGAACATCCACACTGTGGCTAGCGCAAAGATTACCAGGGCTGCAGCCATCGCTAGCAGGTAGTAGGAAACAGTGGGAAACCAGCTCCAAGCAGTCGCAAAGGCCCGCTCGACTCCTCCTAAATAGGCGAGGATAGCGTACAGCATCGCCGGTCCAGTCCAAAGCAGAAAATAAGTGTGGCCACTGGGAAAGAAAGAGGGCTATACGCGCTTGCTGGGCGTGTCCCAAGAATAGGAGGCAAAAAAAAAGTAGAAGCCACTTGAATAGGCAAACAGCGGAAACAAAGAGAAGCAGTTACGTTTTTCCTGTCCATTCTGCACTGCAGTGTGCCTGTGCTTCTCAAGAATATGGAGGGGCTGGGTATGGGCGGTTGGTGGCGGGGATGGCCCGTGATCTGGCGCTGCTAATCTCGCTCACGTGCCGGATTTATTGTAAATTTTGACTCGCGCCGTACCAAGGATGTGAGTCAAGATCTCCGCCATGCGCTTTGGCCTGTCTGCAGCAGAGCCAGCAAGAAAGGTGAAGAGAAAGAACAAACCAAGACGCCCGCGAAAAAAAAAAAGAGCGGCGAGTGAGGTGGGAGAAAGGCGCTTATCTTTCTTCTTCTCTCAACGCATATACCATCTCGCCACTCCTGTATCTCGCTGTCCGCTCTTTTGTTGCGCAGACCCAGTCACCCTACCGGCCATCGCCAGATACACGCAGAGTATCACCCAAAGAGAGGACAGATATGGAGACTGTCGCAGTGACGACCGATAGGCAAGAAATCGTGCCAAAGGCGCTCGGAGAGTTTTTCGCCGGCACCATGGGAGGCTGGGCACAGGTGGTTGTGGGCCATCCCTTCGACACCATCAAGGTGCGCATGCAGACCCAGCCTAGCCCGCCCATCTACTCAGGAAGCATGGACTGCCTGCGTGCAACCATCAAGGGCGAGGGTGCTGCTGGCCTGTACAAGGGCGTTACATCGCCCCTGGCGGGTATCGGGTTCTGCAACGCAGTGGTGTTTGCAGCCAACGGGTACATTTTGCGTCTTTTCCAGTCCAACTCCTCCGAGCCACTGACCCTTAACCAAAAGGCACTTGCCGGAGGACTGGCCGGAGGCGTCATGTCATTCTTGAACTGCCCCGTTGAGCTGCTCAAGGTCAAGCTGCAGACCCAGTATGGATCTGCTGCTGCTCCTGGACACAAGCCCTACACGGGTGTGCTAAACTGTGGTATCCGGACGTTCAAGGAGCGTGGATTGACTGGCTTGTATCGCGGACTTGGAATCACGATTCTTAGAGATATTCCAAGCTTCTACGGCTACTTTGGGCTCTACGAGGGCATGAAGGCCGTCCTGGTTTATCGCCGCCTGGGCGTCGCTGATGGCGCAAAGAGCAATGGGCTGGAGCAGTTCATTTCGGGTGGATTTGCCGGCATCGCCGCCTGGCTTACGGCGTACCCACAGGATATTATCAAGTCGCGAATGCAGATGGACTACAAGTACAAGACGACGCCAGACGCTGTTAGAGCCCTGCTCCAGGAGGCAAGTGGCGGTAACTGGCGGATCTTCTTCCGTGGATTCGGACCCACCATTCTCAGAGCCTTCCCCGCAAATGCAGCCACGTTCATGGCGTACGAGTGGACAATTAAGACCCTTGGCGTCTAGATGAAGTCAAGGCTAGCTGTTTGTTTGTTCACTCGATAATATGTAATGTAATGGAGTACAGCAGAATGGACCAAGATATAGATTTTTCGGGTTGTTCTATTCGTCATTGCCACCCTCGAAGAGCCACTCACGGCGAATACAGCCTTAATTCTATCAAGGAAGTATCCAGGAGAGAGAACGTCGTTGCAAACAAACTGTACTGCCCCTCTCACGCTCTTGCCACGGGGTGTTTTCGCACACCGGCTTCTTTTGCCGCCTGCTCTCTTTGTGCAGGGAAGGGGCCCTGAGTGGGGGTGTCGTACAGAATCTGAACTTTTACCATTACACGCCTCTTGTTTTTTTTTTGGGGGGGTGGTGGCTGTTTTATACTTCCGCCTACCCTACAGGTGGGTTAGAATAGTGTGCACCATTTTATGCCCACAACTCCACGGGCAGTTGCAGCATAACCGAGCTCGGTGTAACTGCCGGTGATGTGCCATCGAGTCTAGTGCATACTCTTTAAGATCTCCGGCCTGCCACTATTCTAATCCCTCAGACCCATTTGTACTGATCCGCATGCCCACTTGGACTGCAACCTGTCTACAGCAACAGCAATAGAGTGCGCCCGCCTTGTTATTTTGTATCCATTGTACGGGGCTTCGCCCACTACCGCTGCAAAATATCTCGTATACAAAAGGAAATAGATCAGCTGCCACACTACTGCCATTACTATCTACATGTTGACCCCATTTCACTGCCTGCCAACATACTGCTTGCCAAGGCGCCCTTGTGTTCTTGTTTGAACAACTGGAGAAAGAATGTGGTCGTCCTTATTTAAACTGCCATTGACGGGCCCCCTTCTTGTCGCTGTTTTTAATCTGCTACATATTTTCTTCCATTAGTTCATTCTCACCTTGTGTTTGTGTGTGTGTGTGCCTGTCACTCCCTTCCTCTCTTTAGCCATTGCTCTCCCTTTCCTGATTCTACACAGTACGACAACACCTGCTATCCCTCCTCCTTTTCACGATACGATATGATGAACAACATTAGCTCTGCATCCAAGAATCAATACCACAAGCATATCCAGCCCACTCTCCAACTGGACAGCCTACGGACTTATCACACCCAGGTCCTAGTCAACGAAGTGAGCAGCACGCTGTACTCCACACCCATCAACACCCACACACTAACCCAATCACTAACAGAACTGCGGCGACACCTCGAATCGCCACTGAACAGCGCACTCAGCCACCCTGCGAGCGAAACCAATGCGATCGAGGTCCTCGAGCACATTCTCTTCTGCTGGGTTTGCGCAAGAGCCTCCCAGGCAGACGCACAAATCATTAATGGCACGAAGCACCAGGCAACTGCCGACGCACAGTTTGCCAAATATGCAGCCATCCCCGAAGTGGCCATTAGTGAGGCCATCCGATGCACATCGCACTTAGCCACAATGGGCGTAGGAATTGCAGCAGTCGCGCAAACCTCCATCCCAGCAAGCCTTGCCCTGTCGATAAGTTTCGCCGAAAGCCCCGCTTTGCAAACCTCTGCGTTCCGCGTCCTATCGAAGCTGTGCACCAGGCACTCAGCCAAGCGGCCGAGTGTGGATGGCAACAGGTGGGAGTCTGACACAGGAACATACGCGGTTCTGGATGCATTCACGCGCACGCAGGCGGCGCTGAGGCTCCGCAGCCGCTTTGACACACTGGCCAACGCTACGTATGCGTTCTCGATGGAAGCAGCACATTCTAGGGCTGCCAACTGCGCACGCAACATGCGCAACGAATCTTCTCGGGCGCCTCAAAGTCGATACATCCCCATCGATGCATGCGGGGAAGCTGAGAAACTGGTCACTAGCGCGTTGGTTCTGGTGAACACCCTTGTAGAGGCACACCTGGATGCAGAATCCAGGCTGAGGATTAGAAGGGAGTTGCTCGACACAGCGTTCTATCAGTGCATGAAGCGGCTCGAGGACCCGGTGTTTGAGAACTCGCAGGTGGTCGTGGAAACGCGGAGGTTCAGAATGTCCTATGCGAACGACATCAGAACGACAGACCCGTGCCCACTGCCGCCAGCTTAATCGCAGTTGCATTCTAGGGGAACTTGCGTTTCTCTTGTTGATATTAAATTACATGCTGCAGATAATAAACTAGCCCAGCGTGTTTGTCAGCACAAAAGTGAGTTCATGGGCCTAAAAATTGTATTCGCATGTGCATATTCATATTCTGTTGGCAACGCTGTTGCTGCGGTTACCCGAAATGCGCTGAACCAAGAAAACAGCGCTCTGCTCGCATGAGGGCCGCGTATGGTTCCACAATTCCAAGAACTTTTCCAGAACGCTCGCATATACTGACGGCAGAGACGACCATATCAGATGGAGTGTGTTTGTTGGTTCTGACACAGGGCAAGCATTCTACCAGCTTCCCCCGCCTGGACTTGTCAGTCACATTCAGCGTGTTAGTCAGCAGCCACTATTTTTGGCCTGGCAGCTTGTCTGCTGTGTGTACAACGGAGCTGGGGATCTGCCCAGAGCACCCCTCCCCATCCCTGTGAAAAACCGGACTTTAAACGAGCCTGGGTGCAGCCCACATCCTTTTTTGTGCAAAGGAATAGGTGAAGATCAAATCGTGTATGATAACCCTCCAAGAGTAATCCGGTTTGGCTGACAAATGAATCACCCAAATCAACGCGCTATCTCAGCGCGAAATAAGTTGGATGGAGAATACTTTCGTGCCAGCTGCGGTGCCATTTCGGGCACACGCTTTCGAACTCAGGAACAACCTTGTACCGTGGATATCTTTGTCAGCAAACGAAAAACAAGGTGCTGCGGACAAACGATTTTCATTCACATTTTTTTGGTGGGCGAGTGCAGATGCCACGCGCTTGCATGCATTGATCCCTGTACCGCAGACAAAATGCATTCTGTGCTGTATACTGCGTATGTTGGAGTTTTCTAACCCGGGTTCTGGTTGTTCGGAATATCACATTTGCCGTATGGAATGACCGCCCGACATTTGTCCGCAAGCTTGGCTGTGACTCTTCTCATGTACTGGAACAAAACTCGTATGATGCAGGACTGCCAGATATTTTTTGTTTCCAGCAAATACAGAAACTGGCAAACATGCACACACACACACACACACACACACACACACACACACACACACAATATTGGCATTCGTGCTGTCCTTTTTTGAATCTGCGCTCCTATGAAAATTGGCGCTGTCTTTTGCACACAAAATCACACATCTCGCTGTCTGTATTGTTACTGCCAGGTGCTGGCTGTGGTATAAAATGGAGTCAGTTTTCCTCCAGCTGTTCTTGCCCTACACTACATCACTACATACCCAGCGTTGTTTACCTTCAAAGCACTTTGTTTGCGCATTACAGGTCCAACAAGACTCTTCTCTGCTCTCTTCTCCTCTTACACACACTCGCATAGCTGATCCTGTCACAATGAACTCTGGCGCTTCTACCAGCTCCTCCAAGCTCTCTTCCAAGTTCAAGAGACTATTCAAGCCCTCTTCGGGATCATCGTCCAAGGGCACTGAACTCGAGGTCACCCTGTCTCGCCGCTCATCCATGACGCTTGATCTTGCTGCGGACTCTGCCAAAGAAAGGAAGTCGCCTGCGCAGTACAAACCCAACTATGAAGCCCGCGTTACATCTGCTCTGTTGAGGTAGAGCAGCACACCTTCACCACGCACATAGCTGCGCTGTACATGCGCGTTTGCGAATCTCTATGTAAAGCTCTCTATTGTTAATATCGTTTTACTGATAAACCCAATGAATAAACAATTTGCACCATATGAGATATTATGTTTAAATGGAACATGTTTGATTAGTAATATAAGCATGAGGGTCGTCTGCTGAGCAGTGCGAGAGCAAGGCTAGCAGGTTTCTTCTAGTTTAAAAGATGGTTGATTGACAATTTGTCAGATTCGTGCTCGTAATCAGGCCCATTTGAAGCGGTTCCCTCGCTGTATGGCAAAACCGTAGATGCGGGCGACAGAGAGCACGATGAAGGCGGATACGATTCAGAGGACGACAGAAGCGATGTGTGCGGGTGCTGACGTTCAAACGAATCGCAATTTCTGCTGCACAGTCTGCTGCTCCCACCATCTTGGCGTGATGGCGGCGCTGCAGTTGACCGCGTGCATGACACATTAGCTCCAAATGAATATTGCGGAAGTGGGGAGGGTATCGCGGATGAATGGTTATTGCCGCCAAACGAGCAAAGTTCATGCAAATTATCCCAAGAATCAGCAGGCGATGACGGCGTTTTGTGAGGCATGGGTATTTCCCTGAACTTGCTTCTGTGGCCTTTGCCCACCCGTCTAAGGCTGCTGCTGTTTACTCGCTCCGAGCTGCACCTGATGTGGCTTGTCCTTGGCAGCGCACATTGCTGCTGAGCCGATGAGAGCAAAGGGAGGAGTGGCGGTAACTCGACGCCCGTGTCGTGTATGCGCCCTGTGGGGACTGGCTCCTGCACCTGCTTCAGTGGTGGTGTCGATACGACGATTGGAGAGCTGATAGAGCCCTGGAAATACGGCGATGGAGACTGCACTACGGGGCTGACGTACTGCACATCCCTCTCCATGTAGAATGGGTGCAGATGATTGTGCTGCGGCGAAAAATTCAGCCGACCCATGTCGGATAAGCGCAAATTGGCAGCTCCCGCAGCAGCTGTGTTTGCTGGAATTTCCGGATATAGCTTGTACGAACTTGGGTCTTCGGACGTATGTGAGTATCTGGCTCTTTTGGCAACTGCAGGGTTGCTGAAATCGCCGCCTTGGTGTGCTCTGGACGCAGGATCCGAAGCAACAGCCTCCTCCAGCCTCTTTCTGGTGTTAGGATCCATAAGCTCAATATCGACGGTCCAGTAGCTGCCCTTGCCGCGCAGTTTTGAACTCAAATTGGGCGGTAGCTGATGGCGAGGGATGCGTTTGAAGCACTGGTTCAAGCTGAGGTTGTGTCGGATTGTGTTTTGCCACCCAACATCTGGGCCTTGGCATATCTGCGGATACATGTCGTTGATGCTCTCGTAGATCTCTCGCAACGTCAGCTGCTTTGTTTCCGATGCCAAGATGGCTTGTCCGATTAGCGCGGTGTACGAGTACGGTGGCCGCCGCCGCTTTTTGGCCAGCCCCGGGGCAGAATTCATCGGCTGCTCAGCGAGTGATTGAGATGGACCCTGAGTGCTTTTGTCGGTTGCTAGTACTAGATCACCAAGCTTTTTCTTTTGCAGCGACACAATGCCCAAATTACTCATAATAAGCACTTTGGTGATGCCAAATACCGATGAAACACAGATATGAGAGTAGGTGTACTGGAATTGCAGTGCAAGTAAAGAGACGAAAGGCGGGGAGGCTCAGGGAATGAGATGCATTTGCAAGCAACCAACCTGTTTCCTTTTTGTAAGAAGCAGAAGCAGAGAAGCGAACAAGAGATATATACACGCCCTGAAATATGTTTGTCGCCTGTATCCTAGCTTCCTCATTTTTCTTGTTATGATAATAACAAACGTTTAGGTGTCTCACCAGAGCGTGTGCGGATTCCAAAGTAAATAAATAACATAAACAAAAAACCAACCCCTTGCTTTGCAAATATGCGCTATTTTACCTGAGAATGCAACGTGGTTGACTGCCCAAAAAGCTCCACCGTTTTGCTATTTAAAACAGCACTCGTGGTGCTTGCACGCACATTCACCATCGGTTGCCTTCACACAAGGAGGCTCTCTTGTATATTTATTATGATACTAGCATACTGTCTGCCAGCAGTATACAGGTAAATAGCGGCCTGCCGCTGCTACTGCCGCCCATACACGCTTTTATGCTCCCCCTTCTATTCAGCCCCTGCAACATGTGTGGGACCTTGAGAAGCTCACCATCGTTTTTTGCTATTCCCAACTGCAGTAACAGCATGTTTCCAACCCCTCTTTCTAAATATGTTGAGCAGCAGGTGCCAACGTATTTGGAAAACCACGAGTTGGATGTTCCCTGGTTAATCGCCGATTTTAGAAAACAAGATCTTCAATGGTCGATGCTGCTTGGTCAGCAACAAAATGCTGTAGTACTCCTCGGATAGTTTATTTGTGAAATGTCAAATTAGCAACCATCATAATAATCTTTACTAGCTGGAAAATACAGCCTCACTTTCAGCACACCACACCATACCACATCACATTATTTCAGGCGTAGTTAACGCATCCATGTATATCGACTGACATTATACTTAAAATGAGCTTGCTAAGGAAGGCATGCTGGAATGGTAGCAGGAAACTTGCTTTGAGCATGGTCAGACACCCAGCCCCAACCCTTCTCTATTGATGCACTTTGAACTTGAATTAGAAATAAACAATCTCTAGCCACATCAACACATAGCACCCTATCAACCCCGTCTATGAGGAAGCTGTTTGTTTGGCTGTACTATCTTTCGTCCAACCATAAATGCACACCCACTCCTGCTGGGTAGGAGGCACACCCGGTCTCTCTTGCTATCCATCCCCTCGTACTTACTCCAGTCTTTATATAGGCCACATGCTCATTTGGGTTTCGCAAGGTTTGCTGACAGATTGATGGTACCAGCATTCACTGAATTGATCGTATATACTGACAAGGAGTGTGTGTTGGACCCTGTGCAACTGTCAAATCGAGTGAGGGCAAATCACAGTCCGAATGGACACTGGCAACAAGTGCAGCTGCATCCTGTATGCACGGCAAAGGTGCGACCATGCCTGCCGGGGCACAGCCCTTCTTAAGATGGTGCTCCTGTTTGGCTTGTTGTGCGGCAACTTTCTATTGTTCAGCACACCTTTCCAGCGTTCCCATCAAGCATGACATGGTCACAGCCAAGCATCACGGTTTTACCAGCCACACGCATGGCAGTATGGGGGGGGGGTGAGACAGCCAAAACTGCGCGTGGCGATGGATGAGAGCTTGCAGTTTACAGCAGAGAAGCTGAGCACAGACACTCGGCCAGCTCAAGGGCAATGCGCAAGGTGTCAGTGCACTGTCCTTCATTTGCAGGAAAGCTGCGTTTGCACAGGAGACACTGCGCCATTCGCTTTGTTGAAGTGTTGCCTTTGTTGCGTGGTTATTTGTCAGGTACAGGCATGAGCACACAAGTGCAGAGTGCCACGCCCAGGCAGCAAGGCTAGAGGCAAACTGATGCCTCCCTGATGCAAACTGTCGGGATCTGGATGCCCTGCACACAGCAGTTCCATGTGGCAGGGACATGCAGACTGCCAGCAAAAGCCCGCAAGACCACCACAAGGCGACTGCATCTGCTGGTGTCCATTTCATAGATGCGGAATAGGAAAGAACAGACAGGGGAGAAAAGAGCTGTTTTGAGAAAGCAATGGCACAGCACCAGTGGACCCCCGCATCGAGGAATACCAGCGACAGAGACAGGCGGTTCTTTGCTACGCTTTGCTGACAAGCACATGCATCTACACCCGAATACTGTGCCTGAGCAAGTGGGATGGCAGCGGACCAATGTCGGCTGCTTGCTTTCATGAGTGGTTTTGTGTGTCTGCGCACGTGTGGATTGTCTCCAGGCATTGGTTTGGACCATGTTGGATGGCAAGCAGGGCAGACATCTGAGGCTGTGGCATGCGCGAAAGGACAGGAGGCAGC
>MU604078.1:11571-29646 GCA_025201845.1 Martensiomyces pterosporus | reverse complement strand
CACCAGCATAGAAAAGAGAAGGGAAACACCAGAGTCACCAAACCCCGTGTCGAGTAAGGTATGAGGGAAAGATCGACATGCTTGCACCATCATCTGTCCAGCTATAGAAATGTCCTTTCTTTTGCTGTGTAAGATGCTGCCCCAGCCACTCTTGGTATTCGCTTCAGCATCCACAAGCTTTACCAGCACATTTGACGACACCGGTGTCTACCAGTTCAATCATTAGTAGAACCCTTGAGCCTTTGCTTACATGTGCTTTGACAAAAAGGACTGGAAGAAACAGCGATTCTAAGGCGTGCTAATCCCCAAGGTACGCAACCCAGTACTTGTCAACCTTGCCCAACCCGATACTTGTAAAGGATGTGGACTGCGAAATCGCCGATGAGCACTTTCTGTCGTCCAGCCAAGACTGCATTACGCTGCTAATGTCCTTCCCCTGATTCACCAGCAGTGTGCCGTTGCTGCTGGTGAGGTTCTGGAAGAGTGCAGGGAGACTGGGCAGAACAAGGGCAATGTCTTTTATGCTCAGCGCAAGGTTCTGTGCAATTGCATTGGATGCCTCAGTCATCAAAAGTGGCTGCACTTTGGATCCCTGGTTGCGGCGCGCATCGAATACCATCTCAGTGAAATCGTAGTACACGTCGGGGCCAATTGCATCGCCTGGGACATGTGGGTCACTATTCGCTCTGGGTGCGAGCGCCGCCACAGTGCCCTGGTTTGAGCAAATCACTGTTCCAAAGAACAGCGTGATGCTAAGCATCAGGCGAGCGAGGTCAGCGAAACAGATATCTACTTTCATGCTTGCTAGTATGCTGTTTGTTCTTTGTTGGTAGAGGAGGGTGGAGTGAAAGTTTGGCGATAGCGAGCACAGGAAGCACCCATGCTCAGCAGGTGGGCGTCCACCCAATTTATGTGCGATGTGGCTACAGGGAAGCATGAACGCAAGCAAGGGGAGACACGTTTTCTTTATACAAATCCATAAATAGGAAAAAGCACCTTTAACACTGCATTTCATGTAAACCACAAAGGAAATCTATTTGTACTAGAAAAAGATAGCAGAAAGCGCTACTTGAAGTCACCAGCAAACACAGCGACCCAAGTCTGCTCACAGACACCGACGCCGACATATTTGTATGCCCGGTTGCTTACAACCGCCCAGTTGCTGTGCTTCAAGTACGGGCTATCATTCCAGGAGCTCACAGCCTTTTTGACCGAATCCGCTCCCTGTGAAACAACAATGCCAGCGTCAGCGGCTGACACATGGGCAGTGGACTCGATCAGCTTGAGCAAGGAGTCCTTGTCCATCACATATTTGCTCTTGTCTACCACAGTGTTGCACAGTTTATTGGCCTCTGCTTGCGCTACGGTGTTAAGCGCAGAGCGTAGCAAAAGAGTGTCATCTGTGATGGTGGTCGTGTGTATGCTGCTGAGCCCATTGTACATCTCGCCTATCCAGTCGCTTAGTGGGTACTGGTCCGATGGCGGGAAGCTTGTGGAGGACTGCCGGCTGTGCAATCGACCACTTTCATGGATGATATAGGGTGCACCACTAGAGACTGATGTGAATACAGAGAGTGCAACAAGTAGCGGGGTGATTGATTTCATTGTACGTGTTTGGAGGGTGGTGTTTTAACTGGCAGCAAGTGTGTGGCCAAGAGGTAGTGATGCAGCCCCTGCATTATATACCAGCCGCAAGTGTGGTGTCTCTTGTCGTCACAGCTCATGCTGTCCTTTTATGAGTTTTCCAGAAAGCTGTGTAGACTATAGCCCACAAAGGGGGGGTAGTCGAACAGAAAATAGAACAAAAGTCTGGCAGCATAAATTTGGCTCGCCAGTCAAGGATACTCGTGATGGCTTTCTCAAAAGCGAATTATGATTTGGCGAGATTACAGCATACACAATGTGTACATTTATGTTTCTGGAATTCCTGTTGCAGGGCCAGGGGGACAGACAACGTCCAATTTCCGCTTCACTCTAACCAGCTAATTGCAAATATGCGCATTAAGAAAGGCTCACAGAGACAAGCTGCTGAAGCAGCTACAGGAAAACAAATAGGTTCTTGGCGTGCATAGCAAGGAATATAGTGTATCTATCTTTGTTCTAGCAGGATGGAAGCAAGAAGGGTATTTATACAAGCGACCATATGACAGGGCACGTAAAAATAGGAGTGCCGCATTGTGCAAGGTGCGCGTACCCTGTTCAGCCAAGCTGGTGTGCAGCGATCGGCATGTCACAAAGGTACATGATGAATGTGTCGCAGGGAAGGGAGGAAAGGATGGGCGTGGGACGGTTTGGCGCTCATATTGCGCACCAGACATTGGGATAGGGGTGCCGCAGTTTCTTATTTCCACTTATTTTCGATGGACAGATGGAGAATTTCCATCGGGGGCAAATCAGCCAAGGGCGGCCATAAAAAGCGGCCTCAGCCCACCCTACCAGCGTTAGAAAAGAATCCTTAGGTTTTTTGTGCCCCTTTCTTTTCCTTTGCTATTAACGTCGCCGCCGCCGCCGCTTATTCACTGCAACCATGAAGTACTCCATCGCTATTGCCAGTGCCCTTCTCCTCGCCAGCCACCAGGCTGCAGGCTATGCCATCATCAACACCACCAGCCTGACCTGCTACACGGCTCTCTCGCAGGCATCGACGCCTGTCAAAACCTACCAGGCAGGCACCGACGACATCCAGGTGAGGTGCATTGCCATTGGCGAGACTGTCGGAAGCAGTGTTTACTGGGTGTACACTCAGGACGGCTGTTTTGTTCCAAACTACTACGTGGACTCTGGCCACAGCGGAATCTTGTTTGAGAACTGCTCGGGCGTGGTCACTAGCACCAGCAGCCAGTCCTCGCAGACACCCACCAGCACTCCCTCAACGACGCTCACTGCGTCGTCCGTTCCTGCCAGTGGTAGCACAACCACTCAAACCGAATCGGCTCCTACATCGGCAAACAGCGGAAGCACTGTGAGCACGGATAGCGCTGCTTCCAGTACCACTCCTGCTGGCACCACTTCATCGGGTACCGACCAGGGCAGTTCATCTGGCAGCGGTGGTAGTGGTAGTAGTGGTAGTAGTGGTAGTGGTAGTGCTAGTGATGGTAGTAGTGGTGGCGACAGCGGCAGTGGCACGGCGAGTACGCCGTCGTCGACCACTGGAGGCGGTACCTCCAGCACTGGTAGCACCGCACCGACCTCAACGGGCACGCCTGCTGCAACCACCAAGTCTAGTGGCGCTAATTCGATGGCCATCTCGCCCGGCAACCTCCGCTACATTTTGGGAGCCGCCTTTGCCATGGCGATTGCTTCTTTCTAGGAGGCTGCGTGCACTGTCGCTCTGGCGTTTCGCATACACAAGCTCGTTTTAATGGCGGTTTCCTGTTATAAGCGCAGCTGTGTATGATTGGGTGTGCCGTGTCCTGCGACATCAAATAGCCTTCTGTCCTTACGTAATTGCGCATGGCGTTCCTGTACTGAGCATGCGACGTTTTTTTTGGTCAAGCATAATTTTAAATGTCACATGGCCACGGACTCGCCGGCGGAGTCTTTTCTCTCCAAGGCATTTCTTGCAAATGATGAGGCTGTTTGCACGCTTGCTCATCGAGAATGCGCAGCATGCCCGCGGGCTTTCTATGTGGTGGCAGTGGACAAAAACGCACCGAAAGCGCCGATTCAACATGCAGTGCTACTGCCGCGATTACCTAATAATTTGTCAGTTGCCTGGGAAATGGCGCTGCCAATGCCTCTGAGGGAGTGGCGGCTGGATTAAATCAATGATTATGAAGGCAATTTGTGCAGCCTATTGCGGCATCGTTCGATTAGTAATACGCCCAATGGTGGGAGTGGCAGATAGGGCTGGAAAGAAGAAGCAGAGAAGCAGGCGCGGCATATATTAATACCGAGCCCTTTTCCTTCTGTGTCCATTTCCCACTCGTCTGCACACAGCCTTTTTCTTCAGCCTGTATACTATACCACACACAAAAGCCGTAGCCCAGCTATTCTCAGTTATGCCCAGCGACGACGAGAGCCAAGCGAGCATAGACATTCAGCTGGAAGAGAGCGATTTGGAGGAGGCTGCTACCGCTGGTGGCGGTGGTTTGGCAAGCGAGCCAAAAGACAGCTCGAAAGAAGGCATGGCGCAAGAGGAGGAGCCAGCAAAGGAAAGCCTCGTCGACGGCAAAGCAACAATGGCAGCGACCGAAAAGCAGCAAAAGAACGAAGCACCGGCGGACGGCAGCGTGAGCACAGAGAAGAGCGACGCCAGCTCAGTGACGCTGAAGCAAATATACGGGATCTTCTGCTGGCTGCAAATGGCCCAGAACAACAAGCAGTGGCAGGAGCAGCCCATGGAGGCGTGCAAGCGCGCAGTGAACGAGTGCCCCCACTTGATGGGTGCCAACGCGCGGCTAGTCAAGGAGAAGCTGGACGAGATTGACATTTACAGGCAGGAGGTCGTTGCCAAGTACGGCGGTGTGCACAATGTGCCCCAGGACACTAGGGTGATTCCGGGCGGGCCGCTGTTTGTTATTGCCGACTTTATACTGTCGGGACAGGCGGCGAGGCAGTTGGAGTCGACGGGAGCGTGCAACCCCCAGATAGTGGCTAACGCTACGGGCAGCGTGGCGGCGAAGACGAGGAGCCCACCGGCGTTGGACCAGCTGAAGCTTCCAAGCATTGGTGTTAATATCGGCAAGCCGAGCAATATCGACACGTTGGCGGCGCGGAACGCCTTCACGCAGCTTGCATTTGACGCCATCAACAGCTCAGGGAGCAGTAGCAGCAAAAGCTGGACCAGCAATGCTGAGTCCACTGGTGCGTTTACATCCACAGGCGGCAGCGGGCCGGCTAGGCACAAGCGCCATGTGCTCCATCCCAGCATCCCACATGACCACCCGATAATGCGGCGGGCGCGCGGTTTGACGGCCGACGAGATACGGCAGATGAAGGACGAGATGAGGATTCGCGGGGAAATTGCAAAGCGCGATGCCCTGCTCCTGGCTGACTGGACCGCGATGAAAAGGAGGCACCTTGAGGTGAAGGAGAAGCGGCTGAGGGAGCTGGCTGCTGCGCGGTCGCCCACGCTAGAGGCGATGCTGGAGTTCCAGGACTTCATCGAAAAGACATACAAGGAGTTACAGTGATGCAGCGGCGTGTGCTGGCTGTTTTGTATTTTGCTTTCATGTTATATGTACACATTTACCCGTATTGCTCGCATGGCTGGGGGCTGCCTGCTTGAGGGCGGCGGTGCTGCCAGTGGGCCGCTCGCTGGTGTCCTTGCGGCTCGCCGCTGCGGCTCGGAAGTGGCGGCATTGTTTACTAGTGCGGCTTCTGATTGTCAATAGTGATAAAAAGAGCTGATAGTGCTCTGCTTGTGTAACGGCGAGCTGATCCTTGTTTCACCGCGCGTGGAAGCACTAACAGCACACAATGGAGTGAGCGGGTTCTAAACAGCACATGCAGCAGCAGACAAGAAACGTTTTTCATTTCTCTTTCTTGTCTGCCGCCCCGACGTCCGTGCTACAAATTAATTGCCTCACCCTCGCCCTCTCCTGTCTGCCTTTCCCTACTGTCCTCTTTCCAACCTCTACCCTTTTTCGTCGCTTTACGAAACCCCTCCCCTACTATTTTCAGAATGAAGGCTTCTCTCGCTCTCACCGCGCTCCTTGCCTCCGCTGCCCTTGCCAACCCGCTGCAGCCCAAGGTCTACAAGCGTATCATCGGGGGTGGCGATGCCTCGTACTCGTTCACCGCCAGCATCCTCAAGACCGACGGCAAGACCGGCGGAGTCTGCACCGGCGCCTTCATCTCCGACACTGTCCTCCTCGTCTCGGCCACCTGCGTCTCCGACATCTCGAACGACAAGGCCCTCCCTGCTGCCAGCCTCCTCGTGGGACGCAGCAGCGACATCGGTGGTGCGCTGCAGGCCATCAACAACGGGACCTCTCTGGCCTCCATCGCTGGCAACTCGGCGGGGTCGCTTGTGGTCCCCACCCAGGTGCTCCTCCACCCCGGATACAACAGCCGTGCGCATGCCGACAATGTCGCCATGCTGTTCCTTGGACAGCCCATCAAGAGCGCATCGCCCGTGCTGATTCAGAAGAAGCTGCCCTCGGAGGGCGCTCGCCTGACTGCAACTGGATACGGAGCCTCGTCGTCGGCGAGCGATGCGCAGCCCGCGAAGAACCTGAAGAAGGCCCTTGTGCAGGTGGGCAAGTCGTCCGAGTGCACAGATGCGTGGGCCTCGTTCAAGAACGCAAAGAACATCGTCTGCGTCCAGCCAGTCAGCGGTAAGGACGGCAACGCGTGCAGTGGCGACGGCCTGCTGATCCAGGAGGACAGCAACAATGTGGCCCTGCTGGGCGTCCTTAACCTGTACGCAAGCAAGGACAATGCGGACAGCGCGCAGTGTGACGACAAGGGCGTGTTCAACTACTACACGGCCGTTGAGAACTACCTGGCCTGGATCACGCAGAAGAGCCCGCTGACTGAGGACAAGATCGTGTCGAACGCGACGATTGCCACCACCGGAGTTGCGCCCAGCGCGAAGCCCTCGGAGAGCGCGGAGCACAGCGAGTCGGCGTCGGCATCGCATGAGAGCGAGAGCATGGACCACCCCGAGTCTGCCTCCTCAAAGTCGAAGAACGCCGCCAGCGGTCGCTCGACCTCTGCGATGGCTGCTAGCGTGGCTGTTGTTGCCATGGCTGCCCTCTTCTAAAACACATCTATACCCGCTTTCTTCCATCCCCAATTCCTGTTCTCTTAAGTACCTAATCAATACTATATACTACCAAAATATTCTAGATAATTTATATGACAAGTGATGCACAGCTGCTGAGTACCGCTTAGAGGAGGCTCATGGATATCACCGACGCTGTTATCACAGCGGCACCAAGCATGCTGGTGATGCCGGGCACGGTGTGGTAGATGAAGATGTCGAACACGAAGCTAATGACAATGTCGCTGTTCCGCATCATGACCACCGGCCCCGCATTCGCCAGCTGCAATCCCCAGTTCATCAGGAACTGCGCCAAAAACGCCATCAGCCCAACACCCACCACCGCAGACCAGCCCGCCAGGGAGACAGGCAGCTGCCACGACTCGCCCAGCAGCAGGGATGCCAGGGTGTTGCCTACCGCGCCAACAATGCCAAAGTAGACGACGTGAACCATGGCGTGAACTGAGTTTCCAGCTAACCGGATGCTGACGTACGCTAGGGCAGAGGACGCAGCACCCAGCAGGGCGCAGAACGACCAGGGCGAAACCACGCTTCCTGTGGTGGGTTTGACAATAAGCATGATGCCCAGGAGACACGAGAGCGAGAGCCACTGGTGCTTTGAAGAGAACTCCTCCTTGAGAAGCCAGTATGCGAGCATGGCGGTGAACAGGGGGTTGGTGAAGAACAGCACGGTGGCAATGCCCATGGGCAGGTTGCCCAATGCTGCATAGTAGAGGAGGTGCCCGACACCCCCGAAAACCGCCCTGGAAAGCACCCATTTGAACCGCTTCCAGCCGCCATCAACTCGGAGTGGGTGTACACCGATCATGTGGCATGCGGAAACGGCGACGACGGCTTGTACGCCACTGCGCCATGCCATTATCTGGAGCGCGCTGAAGCCCTGGTCGTTCAAAACGCGCACGAGCAGGGACATGATGGCGAAGGCCAGGGCAGAGAGTGCAGAGAGCGCCAGGCCTTTGCGCTGCCTCCGACGGTCCGTGTTCTGATGGGCTTTAGGATACTCGATGTCGCCCTCTGAGGAAAATGAGGGTGCTCTGGAGAGAGCCGGCAGTAGCAACTGTGTTGTCTCCGTGGCCATTGTTCTTGAAGTATCCGGAGTAGGGCAATGCGGGGGTATGAGTACACAAAAGATTGGTGAATAAATGAGCGTGCAGATGGAGGGAGCGAAAAAAATGTTTGCATGGCTGTCTGCTGAAGAGGGGGGAGAATGCTCTTATACACGCAGCATGCTCAAGCCGCCTTTGCCTTTGGCCGAGCCAGGCGACAGTGCAAAAAGGGGGCCAGGGAGCCTGAATGCCGAAGCAAAGAGCTTGTTTGTCGTCAGGCTGCCTAAAACATTCGTGCGCAAGCTGGAAATGGCGTCATCGGTTTTAATAATCACGACGCGTACAAAAATAATAACATCAGCCGTGCACATGAATGCCCGTTGCTCGCCTGGGGACAGCTGACCCAGCAACTCCGAGATTTTTTCCTCAGACTGTCGCGGCAGAGATCTCTACGCATAGCCGCAGCTTTGAAAAACACCCAACCGAGCCAAGGAGATGCGGGTATTACAAATACATGCGCGCCATGTCTCCGAATGCTCAAGTGGGAGGGGCGATGAGTAATGCATCTCTAGCATGCTAGCGCATTGCGTAGCTCATGCATCATATCTGCCCACATGACAGGCTGGCATTGTTTTTATGAAAAGAAAATATCCCAGCAAATGGCCAACTGTAGGAATAGTACACGGGAATAAGTGCTCGCACGACTCACGACATCAGCAGCGAGTCCATAAAGTGCTTCTTGATGATGTCGTCCGCAAGGAAAAAATGCGCCTTGCTCCCGACTCTGCTCGCGTCGCACCAAAAGAACCTATCGGGCTTGTTGCACCTCTTGATCTCGTTGTATATGCATGGGTGGTCAGGGAACCGAAGCCCGTACTTGTAGTGCTCCCGCTGCATGCGTGTAAGGAACCCATTCGAGTCATACACAAGCAGTTCGACGCTTGGGTCGTTAATCAGCACACTAGCCAGAGACAGGCTTCCTCCATTGGACATGTGTCTGCTGGTGGGTGCAGGCGATGGGGCGTCGACGACTAGAAGGCGCCGGGCGCGTATTTGGGGGCTCAGAATAAGCTTGTTGGCACCGCTGGATAGTGCCTCTATCGTCCCGTTGGCGCTGTTGCTTGGATCTACGACTAGGACATAGAGTGCGCGCCCGTCAGCTGTGTGCTTGGCGTAGTTGTTGAGGATGCGCGCCACCTGCATGGAAACATCCATGCCATTGTCTCCGCTCATGCGCGATTTCTTGCGCACCACGCGCTCCCCCTTAGCATACTCCACTTTAGTGTTGACGATGGAGTACCCATGCGCGTACGAATACAAGTCGGCCCCCAGTGCCTCTGCCAGGTGGTCCATCCACAGATTGCCGCCACACAGCTTGGAGCGCCACCTGTCGTCAACCTCGGCACCTGCATCGCCGAACACCACGATGCGCTCGATGGGTCGGCTCCGGTTCCCAATGTCAGAGGACAGGAGGTCGCGGTACGTCTGGGCTGACACCAGGTCGCTCGCTTCTGGCGGGATGTCGCCGAGCAGCAGGGACATTGCCAAAGCGAGGAATACTAGAACGGCGAGTATGAACGTGCGGTTATTCGTGACCCATTGCACGATCCGGCGGTGGTGCTTTGCTATGTAATAACGGGCCATGGTGGGCAGCTGCTGCAAGAGAATAGTGCGAAAACAGAGTGCAGAGCAGCAGCGGACGAGATTCCTCTTCGGCCAGCTATATGCAGCGTCGCCGCGACAAAATGCAAAGAATTGGCAGTGTGGAGTGGGAATGCACATCCACGACATACTCGGCATGGGTGGCGGTAATCGCTGCCACATGCGGATCAAGATCACGATCAAGGGCTGTTCTCACTAAAATTTTCCGTTCCCCAGCTGGTGCTGGGAGCAGCATTTCTCCTCCACTCCCAGCTCGTTCCACAGAATACCCGCTTTCTCTGTATTATATAGATTCAAATTAAGGCAATGGCGCAAGGCAAAGTGCTGAAGAAGAAACTCACCGTGACCGCAAAGCCCAAGGGCGGCAAAAAATCGACTGGTGGCGGAAAGTCGCATGGCAGTGGCTCCGGCGCACCCCTGCGCAAGGGTCGCGTGGTGAAGACTGCGAAGAAGCACGACTTGGCCAAGCACAACAAGCTGCAGAAGAAGCTGGTGGCCAACATGACTGCCAGCCTGGAGCAGGCGATGTCGGTCAAGGCTGGTGCCGTGGGCAAATTGACGATCATGAAGGAGGCGCAGAACAAGGGCAAGAACGTCGAGGTCAAGCGGCGGAAATACTAGGCGGAGGCATGGCGCGAGAGCAGTCTTTTGGCCGAAGGACATTAGTGGTGTATTTGAAAGTAATAAAGAAGCATTAGAAGCGAAAACACTATGGTAGACGGGCGGAGGGAAAGTACAGGAAGCGCGGCGTGGCGCGTGTGCGTGTCTAGGGCATGGAGATGGACGACGTGCTCTCAGCTTCTTCCACGTCCACATGGACGCCGTTGTCGCTCCGCGCTGCTGGCCGCGGATTAGAGGCAGCAAGATCTTCGAACGACCTCGCACTGTGAGCGGCAGACGATGACCTCGACAGCATCTGATGGCGACGCGCCCCTCCTGCTCTCAGCCGCGCAGTAGGCAGTGGCGATGGCGTAGAGGCCGAAGAAAGAGACGACGATGTGCTGGCTCTCAGCGTATCGTCGAGGTAATTGGGATCCAGCGTTTCCAGCCTCTGCTCCAGCCGCTGGCTCAAGTGGAACTGTGCCTTGACCTGCACTCTCAGCGCATTTCTCTCCGCCTGCAGGTGCGCAATCAGCGACCTATGGCTCTCGCTCTCACCCAGCGACTTTGCCAGCTGCCTCTTGTAGTCATCCTTGGACATCTCAATGGCCCGCTTCAGCCTGCCCACCTGCTCCAGTTCCTCGTTCAGCCTGTCCATCTCCCTTTGGTCGTTTGCATGCGACTCGCGCAGCGTCTCCAGATCGCTGGTGTAGTTGTCTAGCGTTCTCTTGCACGCGCGCAGTTCGGTCGAGCTCTGCCGGTGCTGGAGCCTGGCTTCTTCCAGCCGCCGGCCTATATCGCTGAGCTTGTGGTCTCGCTCATCCGCCTTTGCCCGCCACTCTGCGACTTCGCCGACGGCCTGCTTGAGGCTCCGGTCGAGCTTCTTGTGCTGCCCAATGAGCTCATGGTACTCTGCAAGCAGGCTGTCGTACTGCTCCTGCCGCTCATCCGCTGTCTCCCTCAGGCGCCTGAACTTTTCCTGCGCGTCCTTGAGCTCTGCAGTCAGTTCGCCGACTCTCTTCGCCTGCGAGTCTTGCTCATTTTCCAGTGCGCTGGTCAGTTTGGCCACCTTCTTCTCCAGCCGCGCCACTTGCTTTTCCCTGTCCTTCGCCAGCTGTGCGTGCTCCGGCGCTCTGGCAAGCTGCTCCTTCAGCTGCCTGACGTCGGCCTCCAGCTTCTGGACAGTGTCTTGGTTCTTGGCTCTTAGGTCGTCCAGCTCCTTGCGCAGGGCCAATTCGGTCTTCTTGGCCTGCTCCTTGTCGCGCTTGGCTTCGGTGTTACCGCTCTTCAACAGGTCTTGGAGCTGGTCACGCGTCTGGACGTAGAGCGACTTGATGTTGGCGCACTCGATCCGCAAATGCTCCACCTCCTCGAGGTCACCCGGCAAATCGCGGTTGTGTAGTGGCCGTTTGAGCGGCGGCTCACCACTGCCACTGGCCGTGGCATTGGCATTGGGCTGGGATGAGAGCAGAGCCTGGCACTCGTCGTAGAGCTGGTCGAGAAGCACCCTGGCCGACTGCTTGTCGCTGCTTGCTCCGCTACCCAGCGGGACGGCCCGCATCAGCTGCACGACGAGGTCTTTGATTCCCTGCAGTGCCTGCTTGAATCCACTGGCTGGAGAGGACCGACCATTGCCGTTTGGTTGTGTTGCCGGTCTCGGATTTGCCTCCATATCCTTTATTTGCTCCGACAGCCTCACGCGCTCATTCTCGGTGCTGACCCACCTCCGGTGCAGCTCCTCCTTCTCTCTGGCGAGCTGCCTCCGCAGCTCCTCCGATTCCTTCTCCAATTTCTCGGACCTCTCCTGCAGGTAATCTACCTGGTCGCTGAGTCGGGCCACCGGATCAGAGCCAGCGTAGCCATGCCCACCCTCTGCATCGCCTTTGAGGTTGGTAGCGTTGAGGCGACCAGAGGAGGAGGAGCCGAGCTTTTCGTACTCGGCATTCAGCCGCGCAATCTCCAAGTCGCGTTCCTGGATCTCCAGCTGTGTTGCCCTGAGCTGACTCGAGGCATTGTTCAGCTTGGTCTCCAGCGTATTAACCTCCTCTTCCAACGCGCCGATTCTTCTTGAGCTCAGGTCGACCAGCTCCACCACCGCTGGGGGCGGTGCTCTCCTCCGTCTCCCACCCACGCCCCTGGTGGCTGCATCGAGTGGCTGCGATATTGTAATACGGCTACTGATCAGCCCTACTGCATCCTGTCTGGAGACTTCTGCTTCCAGCCTCGCTCGCGCCTCGTCCAATTTTCTCAGCGTTTCGGCATTCTCCGCCTTGGCCTTCAGGTTGGCCATCCGCAGGTCGTCGATCTGCTTTGTCAGTTTGTATGCTTCACCGCGAGCCTCTCGGCGAATCCCATCCAGGTCTCTGACATAGTTCAGCACGTCGGCCCTCAGCTTGTTGTTCTCGGTACGCAGGGATAGCAATTCGCCCTTGTATTTCTCGCTCCCGGCACGGCTGGTCCTCTCCTCGCGCTCCAGCTTGGTGTTGGCTTCCTCGAGCTCTTTTACTCGGCTAAGAGCGGTCTGCATGTCCTTCAGCAGCGTGCTTACCACCAGTTCGCTGTTGGGCGGGAGCTCGAGGGAGTAGCCCAGAACATATAGCTGGCGCTGGAGGTGGTCATGGTCGGCTGCGACACCACCCATGTTTTCTGTATCAATGCGAGGAGCTGTGCACAAGGCACACTGCTAGGTATTAGGCCGATAGTCTTTGGCAAAGCGAGAAAAAAAGAAGCTAAGATTGCTTAGCGGCCGCCTGCAATTCAAGGGTTAAAAAAAGCGACAGGGAGCGAGTGCGATAGGGGAGAGCAGGGAAGAGAAAAGAGGGCGCCAAACCTGTTGTTTACAATAATAGTGGCAGTTGGTAAACAAAAGAAAAGGAGTAAACAGCCCAGCCCAGCCAAGCCCAGCACTGAACAGGGAGGCGCCAGTGGGTGCGCTTCAGGCATTCGTCGGCAAGTCACGTGAGTTGGTGACATACTCCTTGGTCAGCGCCAGGTGCTTGTCAAGGTCCGCCAGCCTTTTCTTCAGCTCGTTCGTCTCGCTGACCTTCTGCTCAATGTCCTGCACCCACTGGCTTTCAATCCCGACCTGCATGGCGCCGTCGCTGCGCGAGTTGGGCAGCTGGGAAATGGTCGATTTGGTGGACACAAAAACAACCACGCCTTCGTCTTGCTGGAGCACCACCGTGGGGTCCTGCATGTGCTGGATGTACACAGCCAGACTGGCTACGGGGTCGCCGCTGACGGCCTGGTAGGGATACAGGCTGAACCCAATGCGCTCGGCCAGCTGCGCAACCCTGATGCTCGAGTATGCTTTGCTGGCGCGCCTGATCTGGTGCGCCGGCATCTCGTGCATGGCTCTTTCCACAAAGCTGGTGTTCTGGTCCTGCCTCAGCAGGGCGCTCATGTCATCTGCTTTGGTGATGGCGTCGCCAATGAGTTTGGACGCAAATGCCTCGACAAACGCCAGATACGCGTCCGCATGCGTGTCCAGATCCTTCGCGTGCACGGTGGGGAAGAACGACGGCAGGCGTGCCCTGGTTCCGTGGACAATCGCGTGCAAGAGCAGCAGCCGCTTGTATGCTGCAATCTGAATCGCGCTGATGTGCTTTGACGGAATGGCAAACACCAGCTGCCACATCCTTATCGCCTCCTCCATCTGCCCCAAACACACGTGTACCATGCCTGCATAGTAGTGGTACTGCATGAACGCCATCGCCTTGTCATCCACCAGCCCGCCCAGCGAGTCAAACTTGACCGCAGTGACATTCTCCGCTACTCTGGCATGCAGATTGCGTCTGTGCGCGAGGATGCACTGTTTCAGGCACTCGATGTGCAGCTCAGTCGGCCTAACGCCCCTGTTGGCCGTGCTGCCCAGCTTCTCCATCTTTGTAGTCTTGGCGCCGCCAGTGCTTGCTGCTGCTGCTGCTGCAATGTCATTTTCGGTGGCTGTGCGCTCCTGTTCGAGCATCTGTGTGTTGAGCGCCTGCACAAGACGCAGCAGCCGCTCACACGCATCCTCGTGCTGCTGGAAGTGGCTTCCAATCCGGCCGATGGCCGCAGCCAGGCGGTCAATCATCTTCGGGTACACAGCCAGCTGCTCGAACCGGCCATCAAGAATAAACTTGTGCAGCGCTTGGTCCAAAAGCGTGATGTGGTCGGGGGTTTCTGCCAGCTGAAAGGCGTCTACTAGGATCTGGGCGAACACTAGTGTCGAGCTACGGGCGTCAACCTCCTCCAGGACACGGAGGAACTCATCTGCGCGGAATTCGCTGAACGGAGCGCGCCAGTCCCTCAAAACAGGAACCAGATTCTGTCTGACTGCCAAGTGAGGGAGCTGGTGCTCCCTCACAAATGAGAGAAGGCTGTGGTAAGGTGCTCTAAAGGTAAACATTATTCAGGAGAAAAGCATTTAGCTGCGAAATGAAGAGAAGCGGAGACAAGGTTGCTGACGTGCACGGCTTGCTGCTGCAAAGACGAGCACAAAGAAATGGCGCAGCTCAAAGGGGACAAAAGAGACATCGGGGCGGCTGGCGTTCGCGCACTCCTCGCCAAATCCACCGCTCACTGTTGTGCTCTGTGTAGTCGTTGCTGTGGCTTCTTGGAATAGCGCGGTGTAAAAATATAAACGAAACAGGAAAACGTGCAAGTCAAATAAATAGGAGAGCGTTCTAGTTCTTGGGCAGAGCCAGCCTATAGAGCCCCTCGACCTGGTCAATGCCAGCAACCGAGACGCCCAGGTCCTTGAGGACGCCCGTGTTGAGCTGGAGCATCCATCCATGCACATTGACATCCTGTCCCGCCTTCCACGTATCATGGAGGACGGGGAGCTTGGCAACGGTGCGCACACCCTGAATAACGTTGAGCTCGCCCAGTCTGTCGGCCCTCTTGCCCTCGGGCAGCGCGCTGATCTCCTCCTCGTTTGCCATGTAAATGTCCTTGATGGGCCTCAGCCAGTGGTCCAAAATCCCCACCGAGTCCTTCGACATGGCCGTCTTGATGCCGCCGCACCCCGTGTGCCCAACAATCATGATGTGTTGCACCTTGAGGTGCTTCACGGCATACTCAATAACGCTCAGGGCGTTGAGGTCCTCGCTGGGGATGCGGTTGGCGATGTTGCGGTGGATGAAGATGTCGCCCGGTTTCGTTTGGGTTATGACGTCGACCGCCATGCGCGAGTCCGAGCAGCCAATCCACAACATCTTGGGCGACTGGCCCTTGGACAGGTTGGCAAAGTACTCGGGGTGCTTGTTTTGCATGTCCACGGCCCAGTTCTTGTTGTTTTCGATCACCTGGCAGATAGTGGAGCTGCCGTGGTGGTGGTTGTCGTGGCTATCGTGGCTGGCCATGGTGGGTCGTGTTTTTGTGAGAATCGAGCCGAAACGTAGCTTGTTTGCTAGGGACAGAGATGGGCGAAGCATTAAACGCGCCGGAAGTTGGTAGGTGGGAGAGACAGGCAGGGTATCTGAAGAGGCAAGAGGTGTCAAAGAGCACTCTCGGAGGTGCGGAGAGGCCTTGTCTCTCTTGCGGAGCACCGTGAGAAGCGGCTGGCTCGCACCGTTATCTCCACGACTCGTCGGCTCGCACCGATCGACTCGATCTCTAAGCGCGGTGCTGCACGTTTTTGGCACAAACGTTTTAGGTTTGTTTAGGTGCGCAATGGATAAGTCGACGTGGCAGTTTGAGGGCAACGCTTGCCTATGTAGCGTATATGCCAAGCCTATGTGTATCGCGCACTTTTTCATTGATGAATGCACAGCTAGTGTGTCCACTACTAACCCTAAACAGGCGCATGCGCTGTTCTCAAAACCGAGGCTCGCTCGTCTCGATGGGAATCTCGTATAAAGTGTGTGACTCTGCAGCAAGCAAAATTCATGCGGAGCACAGTGTCGCCAAGCACACAGTGCGACATGGATGCATTCGTTTTCCAGCGCACCATGTTCATCGAGGCAGAGAAATCGCAGCAGCGACGAGCAGCGCTGGATACATGGAGCCATGAATCCTGGAAACACAGCGCACAGATATCTCCACTGTGTGCCAAAAGTGGCTCACTCGCCACCCAAAGGGCCTTGTTGCAGCATGTATGCTCAACGGGGTTATTCAGTTACCGCACAGTGGGGCCATCTCTGGGAACCGGAATGCAGACAGCATCGCCGCAGAACTGGAAAAGTATGGCTTTGTGGTTTGCCCATTGCGGTCGATTCAAACGCCTGGAACCAATGCGGGGTTGCTAAAGGCATTCGGATTCGGCCAGGTGGGTGGCAGAGCTCTAGCTGCCCACCCAGATTATCTACTGGCTGTTATGAGCTGCGAACAGCTCGATGAGCACAAAGCCAAGGCTGATAAACGGGAGAAGGTAGCCTACCGCTATTGGCAAGACGCACTTGTCGACAACCACATGTTTGTTTAGATCAAATCAGAGCCGCCATACACTGCAGAAAGGGAGCAGCAGGTCTACCTGTACTCGCTGGTAAGAGCGCGATACGATCCAGCATCAAAACAATTCAACCTTTAATGCGCGGTTGTATTTGGCATTAACCCTGGGCCACTAAGCGAGGTGGCAGGGCAGTGCTGGTGGGTTCTTCAGCTTTTCATCCCGCAACAGCGATTCACTGTTTGGCGTGGCATGTCCCCTTCCTCTTTAATAAGCGTCGCACACTCGATTATTGCTCTGTGGTTTCCAAATGGAATGGTAGCTAGTCCAGGCTGTGCGGTGTGAACTAGTACCATCACATGGGTAGCCCCTCTATTCTAGAACAGCCTGATTTTTTTTTTACCCCGCATGACCGCAAAGCACTTTGGCACAGGCAGTGCACTGCTCGCGGAAATACCAGATCCCTTTTATTCTTGCCTAGGCGACAGCTTATTCAAATAGATTGTTAATACTCTGTAGTGCATGTCTCGCTCGTGCGATATATGAATTCAAACGCGCCATTTTGTAGCTGGAACCGCGCCTAACCTAGAACGAGGTGCGCTGAGTATGGAGAGCGAGTCTGAGAAATTAACCTGGCTTTTAGTTCCCCCACACGCCATGCATCTGCTTTTGTGTCGGTGTGAGCCTTCGGCGTGGGTATATATAGTCGCCGGCTGGAGCGGGAGCCACCAAGTGTCTGTCTACCCTCGCCTACTCATGACAAGCCCAATCCTCACGGCACATCCAACGCACTCTATCGCCGACTGCAGCACTCAAGCCTCTTGCTCGCACCACTAGCTACCCAGTCTTTGACACAAAGCATCCCTAAATCACGCTGGCCGTCATTTGAGGATACACGCACCTAACCCCATTCATTTGCCCCTAGTGCCACTCGTCCTTTGTTTGCTAGCCTGAATCGTCGTTTCGGTTATGCACACCAAGATCCAGGTTGCCACCCTTGCGTTGGCCGCGCTCGCGTCCGCCTCCTACGGCGACGCCGCTGCTTCAGGATACGCCAATGCCCCTTCTGCTGCCGGTCCGCTAGGCTTCTACCAGCACCTCAAGGAGCTTGTCCACTATGGACGCGCCACCGAGGAGACCAACTCCAGCCAGCCACCGCCGCCGACCACCACCCCAGCCCCACCACCGACCACCACCCCAGCTCCACCACCGACCACCACTCCAGCCCCACCACCGACCACCACTCCAGCACCCCCAACGACCACCCCAACTACTGAACCTAGCACTCCAACGACCACCCCAACTACTGAACCTAGTACTCCAACGACCCCCACCACGGAGACCACTCCAACCACGGAGACCACTCCAACTACTCCAGCTACTCCAACTACTCCAACCACTGCGACTACGCCCACCACGCCCACCACCCCAACTACGCCCACTGCGCCAACAACTCTGACTACTCCAAGTACGCCCGCTACTCCAAGTACGCCCGCTACTCCAAGTACGCCTGCTACTCCAAGCACGCCTGCTACGCCAAGCACGCCTGCTACTCCAAGCACGCCCACCACTCCAGCTACGCCCACCACTCCAGCTACACCCACCACTCCAGCTACACCCACCACTCCAGCTACACCCACCACTCCAGCTACACCCACCACTCCAGC